>JAKELG010000279.1:0-49187 GCA_021527035.1 Lactarius vividus | reverse complement strand
GACGGCCGAAGTCAATCGGCTTCGCTCAGCTCTCCCAGAGCTTGAGCGTTCCCCATCTCGACCTATCCCAGTAAGAGTCGAGCACCGAACCGAGGAAGAAGCCCAAGACGCAGCCAACAGTCGACTGGGAGCGGTGGAAGGAGCAGAAGTGGAGGCAAATCACGGAGGATTGGAAGAGGGAGCAGTTACGGAAGGCGGCGGAGAGGCGTCGGGAGGCCATCAAGAGGCGATGCGAGTGGATAGGGAAGAGGATGGAACAGCGAGAAGCGAGGAGACAATCCTCGAACAAGTCCGAGGAAGCTTAGCGGATCACTACCCAGCTGAGCACCCTCTCATCTCCACGGCCACCGATACTGACGATCCGCGCGAGACCCCGTACGCGTGCGACACCGATGGCCGCCCCCTCTATCGAGGCGGCGTGCGGGCCGACGCACCCCCGCCATTCCCACTTTTCCGACTCCGCCATGCCGAGCTCGGTCCGCCTCCCCACGGTTACAAGTACAACCGCGGAGAGGATTATGTCCACTTCCCAATCACCGACGGCCAGGGGGTGACGCGCCAGGCCGCGTACGTACAGGTCGTCATGGGGGGCCGACCCCATCGTCCTCGGCCTCATCCCCGATAGCGAGAAGGTGTACTCGCAGCCTCTGTACGCCGAACCCCAGGTCAAGGCCACTGGGAAGGAGGTTTATCCTCAGGAGGACATGGCCCTGTTCGCAGGCGGGTATCACGACCGCCCTCGTCTCGACCGCGCGATCGGTGAGCTTCACGACGCGAGCCTCCGGGCGGAGGTACACCGCTACAGGGCCTACGCGTACGAGGCTGAGAGGATGGAGCAGAGGCTTCACCAACTCGCCGCCGCGCTCGGAGGAATTCGGGGGGAAATGTCGCGCAGTAAGTTCCGCCTCGAAATGGCTAACACAATGGAGCGCATCGAGGAAGTACAGTCGGGGTGGATGTCGGGACCGCGCCTCCGCCGGCGTCGTGGGCGCCGCGGCTGAAAAGGGGGTGATGTCACGACTGGACTTACGGACTTGGAATACGATACGAGAGTCGAAGTGAACGCTTACTATACGGTTATGACTACGATAGTAAGTAGAGATTAGTCATGGACAAGTAGGATCAGTCAGCGAGTGATATTAGCATGTGATTGCTGGTATGACTCATTACTAGTACAGCGGTAGTAGGGTTCGAGCTATTACTGCTATTAGTTGTCACGTTCGAGAGGAGCTTCAAAGCTACCTCTACAATATGTATAAATAGTGGACTACGAAGACCAAGACAAACCATCTTGGTCTTCTTCTCAAATACCACTACGCCTCTCATCTTCTACTCAGGCTTTCACGCCTTCTCGCTTCTAAGGGGAAACCCCTGCTATAAGTCTTGACCTTCGAGTCTAAGACCCTGGCCCTTTCGATACGACAAGTCGGAGTTGCCTTAGTACTATCGGGGCGCCTCTTGTGGATCGCCTTAGTAGTATTCTACGGATTAACAGAGACACTACGCGAGTGTCTACGACCAGCTAAGTCGTGAACGCCCTTGTCCGGGTTCAAGTCGAACTAAACGCCGTGGTAGCGTTACACGCATGTTTAATACAGTCTTGCATGTGTTGTCGTCTCATGGTCATTTCATCCAGGCGTTGGTCAACAGATGGCGTTGGGGCGGGTTTTGGAACCCATGTGGTTCGTGGTTCCCACCCCATTATGAGTGAGAATGGTGAGTGTTTGGTTGTGGTGTTTGGCCATGCATTGTGTGCGAATTGCGCCACTGGAAGTGCTTCTGCCCAATTGTCCTGTTGGACATTACTCCAATGTCATAGGTACTGTTCCAGCCACTGGTTTGTATGTTCCAACTGACCATCTGTCTGAGGGTGGTACATGGAGGAGATGTTCTGTCGTATTCCGAGTATGCTGCACAACCCCTTCATAAATGCGGACGTGAACCGCAGATCCCAATCAGTGATGAGCTTGCACGGTATTCTGTAGTGTGGGTAGACATGCTGAAAGTACAGCTGCACTACTCCTTCAGCAGTGATGGTTTCATTACAGGGTATAAAGATTGCGGCTTTCAAGCAGTCATGGTCTGTGATTGTGAGGATGGAATCAAATCCCTGGGATGGAGGTAATTTGGTGATGAAGTCCATGGCAATGACTTCAAATGGCTCTGCTTCTGGGTTGGTGGATATAGGGAATAGATGGGGTTTTTGTCAATGTGGGTTGATTTTGTTTGCCTGACATACAGCACACCCCTTGACATATTTTTCGACATCTTCTCTCATAGTGGGCCACCAATAGTCACGTCATATCAGTTCGCATGTGTTGGTGATTCCAGGGTGGCCCATACTTGGAGAATCGTGTAAGAAAGCAATTACCCCCCGCTTAAGATCGTTGTCCCCAACAACGACCAATGCTTCATCTTTCCACCACAACCCATCATGTAACTTGAGGTTGTGATGTTTGGCCCATTGTGCTGCTTCCTCTTTACCAGCGTTCTGGGCCACCCAGGACCAAATGTCCATATCACATATTGACATTTGGGTGGCTTGGATAAATCGTTCAGCTGGTAAGACAATGATGTTGGTGTTGTCCTCTTCACCCAACTCATAGTCCAACCACCTGGACAGGGCATCTGCATGCACATTCTTCATTCCTGCTATGTGCCTTAGGATGAAGTCATATTCAGACAACTCCAGGAACTCTTGTGCAATTCTTCGGTTGATTTTTTGGGGCTCTTTCCAGTATTGAAGGTTGGTGTGGTCGGTATGAATGATGATTTTATGGTGGGATCCTACGAGGTATGGTCTCCATGCTTGTAGCGCTTTGACCACCGCCAATAATTCCCGATCATAGATGTCATAGTTCCATTCTGTTGCTGTAAATGATTCAGAGTGGAAGGCTACTGGGTGGAACTTCTGATCGGGGCCTAACTGGTTCAATACTGCCCCTACTGCGACGTTTGATGTGTCGACTTCTAGTTTGAACAGTTTAGTGAGGTTTGGGAACAGGAGTACCAGTTCTTCGCATATGTGCTTCTTAATGTCTTCAAAGGCATTCTGCTGCACGTCATTCCAGTGCCATGGGACATCTTTTTTTGTGAGGTCATGGAGAGGTCGGGCAAGTTGGGAGAATCCCCGTATGAATCTTCAATAGAAGTTGCAGAACCCTAGGAAGGCACAAACCTCCTTGATACTTTTCGGTGGTTGCCACTCTTGGATCCCTCGAACTTTAACGGGGTCCATTCATAGTCGCCCATGGCCAATGATGAGGCCAAGGTACTCAGTCTTGTAGACCTCAAACTCACATTTCTCTGGCTTCACATAAAGGTCATGCTTCTCACAGAGTTGTAGTACTTCATGGAGAACTTTTTGATGGTGGTCCTTGTCATCAGTGGTGGCAACAAGGATGTCATCCATGTAGACAACGACTTCATTCGTCAGAATGAGGTCGTGAAAGATGGTGTCCATCATCATTTGGAAGGTAGAGGGGGAGTTTGTAAGGCCAAAGAACATGATGCATGGCTCAAATAACCCTTGGTTGGTTTTGAACACCGCTTTCCATTCATCTCCCTCTTGAATGTGGATGTTGTTGTATCCCCAGTGAATGTCTAGCTTGGAGTACAGTTGTGCGGTTCAGATGTGATCAATGAGTTCAGGGATGAGAGGGAGGGGGTAGTGATTCTTTATGGTGAGGTCATTAAGACGTCAATAATCTTGTACCGGGCATAGTTTCCCATCTTTCTTTTTGATGAAGAAGAAAGGTGAGGCGTAAGCGGATTTTGAGGGGCAAATATACCCCTTCTCGAGTTGTTTGTTCAAGAATGCTGTGAGTGCTTCCCCTTCGTTTGCGGTTAGGGGGTACACCTTACAGTCAAGGGCCACAGGTGCATCTGGGAGTAGGTCAATGGCATGGTCCCATACTCAGGATGGGGGAAAACAATGTGACACTTCTTCACTGAACACCTTGTGGTGCGACCAGTATTCTGGAGGAACCATTTCCTCAAATGTCCGGACCTGTCTTTTGGCCGCTTCCTGCTGTGCGAGTTCTGACGCAGTAGTTGTCTTTTGCAGGAAGGTGATGCTTGGCTCTAGTCCTTCGTTTACAACTTGTTCCCATCCCACCTTGTTGAGTCCATATGCTTCTATAGCCCTGATGGTGGCTTCTATAGGCATGGCATCACTCTGGAGGTTCAGGCTAGAGATCACAACTGGCTGGAACTTTTCATTCAGCGTGGCATTTCTCCATTCTATCTCAGGCTCAAAGGCCAAGAACCAGGGGTAGCCCAGGATTGCTTTGTCCTTTCCTAGGTTGGTAACCAGGAAACAAAGCGTCTTCGTGCGCTCACCAGTCCACACCGCTAAGTCGGTGTACTGGGTTATTGTGCCATCTTGGTTATAGGTTCCGTCAACGTTCCATATGGTGATGGGAGCAGAGACGGGTTGCGTCCTGAGATGTGTTTGTTTGAGCAGTTCCATACAAATAAAGTTGTTGGTTGCTCCAGAGTCCAACAGGACCTGTCGTTCGGCCATCATATTTGCAGATTTGAAAAGAACTGGAATTTGCATAGATCAGTATCTGCTATAATACACGTGTAGTGCCTTTACCCAGGCTGACGGGCTCAGGCATTCAGAAAATCCTTTCCTCCAAAGAGCTTTTCCACCAAGAGGTCCTGCACCTCTTTTGGCTGAGCGGCCAGCGCTGTGATCTGAGTGTCAGCCACTTCATCATTCGACAGTACACAGTTTGCTGATATGGCGACTCAAGTAACGAGGGGGGGAGGCAATACTGTGGGGGTAGAGGGGATGGGAGGAGGCACTCCCGAGCTACTCGTGGTTTGAGCAGCATGAGTGCCTTTTTGTAGGCAATTACGCGACACATGCCCCTTCTCTCCACATCAGAAACATCTCCCCTCCACAACCATCCTTTGCTTCTCAGCATCTGTGAGGGTTGTGTGGGCTCTAGTGTGGCTAATATCCATGGCATTCGGGTCACATGCCTTGTTAAGGGCCTGGACCCATTGGTCTCGGGTGTGACCTCCTCATTTGTCGTTTTGGCAGTAACGCATGAGGCATGGTTTTAACATAAGGTATTTGGCTTGTTGGAGCCGAGCCACTGTTTTCCATTCGTCCCACGTAACTGGGTGTTGGAAACGAATGGCGTTGATAACAAGGTTGTCTGGAAGTCCCGCTTGGAACTTCTCAATGACGTTGGCTTCATCAGGATTATAACCAGCTTTGGTGGTGAGGTTCTGGAATTTTGCGATGTTTGTGTTGATGTCTTGCCAATCATTTTCAATTTTTCAATGTCTTGATGCGCTCTGGTTCGTTCGGTGGTGTCGGTGTAGGCATTCTCGAACCAGTCAACAACTGTGTGCCATAAGTTTTCTTCATTGTGCAGTACTCCTCCAAAAATCTAATCATCTAGCCACATGGTTTGTTCGTCTACCCAATCATCTACCAGTGGTCCCCTCATGTAAGATAAGAAGGTCATGGTTCAGGAGTAAGGGACTTGGAGTTGGTTGATGGTTGGGTTCATCCCTCAATAGATTCAGAAGGCCTGGAGGAAGTTCCGGCTCTCCTCCCGATTCCTGTCAAAGACTGGTGGTGGGTTGCCCCCAAGCTTGCCCCCTCCCAGTGCTGGTACTGCACCTGGTGGGACCAAGGGGAACGCACCTCCTCCAGGGGCTCTGCCACCTGGACTGCCTCCGCCACCACCAGGGGCACCACCGCCTGGTGGGCCTCCACCACTACCATGAATGCCTCCACCAGGTCCAGGAGCTGGGCCACTGCCAGAGCCCGATGGTGCTGGGGCGCTAGTGCCATGAGTCGCTCCACCCATCATAGCAAGCGGTTGACCTCCTGTAGCATGTGGTCCTCCACTGCTCAAGCTGGAGGGTCCCATGGTAGTAAGGCTGATGGCAACCTGAGTGTTGGTGGCCATCTCTGGCTGTACAGGAGTGAGGGTTATAGATTCGTCTGGGTCGACAGCGATGCCGATGTTACTTGAAGACCTGAAGGGTCCTGCACCATAGTGTGGGGGAACAGGTTTGTACGCATACCAACTTCCTTGTTTTGGGTCATATTCAATAAATGCCCAGAGTCGGATGTCGTCAAGGTAGTGAACCTGTCGATATTTGGCTTCAAAAATGAAGTACCCTTCGATATTGTTGCGCTCATCCCAGATGATGGTTCCTTTTTTGTGATCAGATAGTTCATCAGTTTGATACCGATCAATGTACTGCTGTTGGAATTTCGTGCAACTCCTACTTGTTGCCAGGGTTGTGAGAGACTTGACTTAATGTAATGTTACCACAGGAACGTTATGTGCGACATGCACTTCACTAAGTCACTCAGGCTGAGGTAACGGGGTTCGTGGCAGTTGGTTAAGACTGAGTCAAGTGATGCACAAGTGTCACACGGTCTCCTCAGATGCGCAGACAGTAGTGGGGAAGTTCTGGGGTTCAAGCACAAAGGTGAACCAAAGTCGTGCTCAAGCAAAAAGGGCGAGCATAAAGTCATTCGTGAGATGACAAGCGTGTGGTATTACACAAGAAGTCAAGTCTACTGTACAAGCTAGGTAGCATGTGACTTACATACTAATACAGAGTGTTTGTCCGTGACAAACACATGGCACAATATACGGGTCCCGAACGAAAACAGAACAAGGGCATAACTATAGTAGGACAGGTGGTGATTGCGCAGGGTCATAAGTAAGTCAGCTGGGAGCGGAGCGCCATGAACTTTGATATACAAGGAAGGGGCGTAAAGACGTATCGTACGGCACAAAGATCATCAGAAATGGCTGGGCACATAAGGAGATATGGGTGTATCAAGAGGGGATAAGGGGGTAAGAAGTAGGAAACAAAAGTGTCTGAGGGAAAATCGTGACAGGAGGGACTGGAGAGGCAAGATTCCTCATTGATGAACCTATTGATCAGGTCCTGAGGAAGTAGGTTGGCAGGGGGGCCAGTGGCCAATATGGTGCCAGCAATAGTAGAGTAGGAAGGGGGGAGTGCATCTAGAAGTATGAAAGACATTTGCATGTCTGAGACCGCCATCCCATTTTCCTGAAGGGTGTTCCTCAAGTCCAACATTTTCTGGAGTTGAGGGAGGAAGGGACATCCTTCCTGCAGCTTGGTATTGACCAAGCCAACCCATAAATTGAAGGTGGCCATAGAGCCAACCACACCATATAAGCTCTCCAACTGTACAAATTTATCATGCACAGTGGGGAAGAGGATTTGGGACATAATCCCAGATAGGACCTCTGTGGTAACAGATAGGTATAGGAGGCCAATTATGACCTCCTCCTGCTTGTTCCACAGGGCAATCATGGCCAGCCCTGCGTCCATGGGACTGGTGGGGCCAGCGACACCAGCTGCAAGAGCTGGGTGCTGGGGGATCACACCAGGGTCATCATGGGTGAGGTGCCTAGAGCAACCATTCATCAACATGAGGGACAAGAAGGTCTGCACCCAGGACTGCCAGTTGGTTCCATCCAACTTGCCAAGTTGGACAGAGGGGGGGAAGGTCAAGGTGAATTGAGCCATTTGAAGATGTTTGTAATCTGGTTCCGAGGAGCAGTCAGAATGTAACGCTACCATGGCGTTAGCCCGACTTGGACTTCGTGTAACAGCATTCACGACTTAGCAGATTTAAGAGACTCTTTCAACGTCTCAGTGATCCCGTAGAAGACAACTAAGGTGATCCACAGTATTCGTCCGAGTAGTACTAAGGCAACTCCAAGTTGATAACTTGAGAGTGCCTGTTACGTCTACCACGGACATTCGTCTGACTTAGACGCTGTTGCTACGTGGGTTCCCGCGTGGGTAGTACCTGTGGTTATCGTGCGAGCTAGAGAATACTGCTGGGTGAGGCCAAAACGTGCCTGATGAGTCTCGGTACGTGTATAGGGTTTCCTCGATCGGGACGTCGGGAGGTGGACCGGGAACTTTGCGGATGTACCTCCAACGAGGATTGTCGACGATGTAATAGCAGTGGGTTGGGCGAGCGGTGCGCGAGTTGAGATATTCGAAGACGAGATGACACGTGGTGTTGGGCGGATAAGTCACGGTCGGCGAGTCTACCATTCACTTAAGGAAGATGGAGACAATGTCACGGGGATCCCCCTTGGTCACAAAGGGATATGCCGGAGCTAGTTCACGTAGGGACCTGGACAAGTCCCTAGTACAGAAGATAAGAGTGGAGTGGTAATTGAAGAAGACCAAGATGGGGATCCTGGTCCGTACTACTATGGGCTTAAGTACAAGTAAGGAAGCCAGTTCTGGCTCCGCTCGAACTCGTGAGTAACCAGTAGCGTAAGTAGCGTAAATCCTAGTACAACTGTCCTAGGGATCAGTCATCCACAACGTAACACCGATATCGTACAACAATAGGAGTCGGGGAAGAGAACATAAGCGTCGTCACGTACAACAATGAAACCTATCAGTCAGCCGAGACACGAGGCAACAAACTCCGAAGTCCATGACATATTACTGCTGACGCGCCAAGTCATCACAACTACGTCAGAGTTCACAACCGGTCCGGGCAGTCCGAGGATGAAATGTAACATCACCCCCTTTTCAGCATCAAGCCCCAGCTTGACCATGCATGATTACCAGCGGGTTGGTGCCGACCTCTCGAAGCGCTCTGATCCGAGCTATCTCCTCCGCATCCTGTTCGGCCTTGGGTCCACGATGAAGCGAGGCCTGCGTGTTCTCGATGCGATCCACTGCGTGTGCCCGTTGAAGTCGGGCGACGCACCTGTTGCGCTCGATCTCTATGCGCTCCAGCCTCATCTGTTCCCCCGCCAGCCGATGTTGTTGCGCCCGCCACCCAAGGGTCATGCACCGGTAGCGATGGACCTCGGCCATGAGTGTCACGTCCTTCATGTGAAGGAGCACCTGGTCGACCGAGTCGACTAGTCCTGCGTCGGAGAGCAGGAACGTGAGGTCGTCGTCGGTGTAAGTGGGGGTAGGGGACTGCTCGTCGTAATAGGGGACTGCATGGACGGGCTTCCCGTACTGCCGGTCGCACCCAGCCCTGAAGGCCAGGACGAAAGGGTCGGCGGTGAGGATGAGCTGAGTATACTGGGCCGGCCAAAGACGTTCCTGAGCGTCGCGAATCTGAAAGGGAATGTAATGGACTCCCCTGTTGAACTGATACCCCCTTGGAGGGGGGGTCTCCACACAACTCTCGGCCTCCTGCACAGATTCCTCTTCTGTATCGCGGCGAAGCGCAGATGGATGCGACGTCGGTAGTGTGATAGCTTCCCCGGTGGGTCTGCAAAGCAGGGGGGTTTCCGAGTGTGTCGTGGTGAGATGGGTGGCGTAACGTAGATATTGATGCGCCTCGAGGCGCTCCGCCGGGTCGTACGGGTCCCCGTCTTCGTCGGGTCCTGGTGGTGAGACGGGTCGGCTGGGCACATACCCTTGCTGTTCGTCGCCCGTCGGCGTGGGCGCTCGGGTTGGGACGTAGTTGTCTCCGAGATAGTTGGGCTGGTTGCTCTCGGAATAAACAGTGGGGGTCGGCGAAGGAATTGGGGATGGCCCGGGGGAAGGAGGATGATCTCCTCGCTGGTGAAGGGCGAGGGCAGACGACAGGGGTGACGGTGGCGTGGACTGTACTCGGTAAGGTGCGGATAGCTCTGCGTCGACGACATAGCGGAAGTGGACTGGAGACTGGGAGCGCATGAGCGGTGAGAGTATGAGGGAGAGAGGATGGGGACGTCTCTTGGAGTTTCCCCACGTTTATATGTACTTCGCGGGTGGGGTTGGAATTTTTAAACTCCCTTATCGCCTCGTCGGCGAATACGTCATCCTTATTGACCCATTGGTTGTCCGAGTCCGGATACCCCTTCCATTTGACCAGGTATTGCAATTTACGACTTCTGCCGAATCGCCGAGAGTCTAGAATCTTCTCGACCTCGTATTCTTCTTCTCCCTCTACCAAATCTGGCGGTGGGCGTTGATAGTTGGGTCCGTGCGTGGGTGTTTCGCGATAAGGAGTTAGGAGGTCCACATGAAACACCGGGTGAATCTGCCATTGCATGGGAAGTTCCAAGCGGTAGTTGACTGCGGACATCACCTGAGTGACCTTGAATGGGCCGTGGCGTCGTGCCGCTAATTTCGCCGTTGGTTGGTGGGTGCGTAAGTGGCGTCCTTCCAGCCATACTTGATCCCCAATTTGGAACTTGGGTGTATCTTTTGCCTTGATCCACCCCTGCTGCGCTTTGATCATCAGCGATTGGGCGCAGTGTCGGAGTTCCTTGAACTGTTTGACCCTGAGCGCTACTTGGGGAATTGGGGAAGGCCTATCGGTCCAATCAGCGCGGGGGTTGTACCCCATGAGGAGCTGAAAGGGGGATTCTTTAGTGGTTTCGCTTGGCCAATTATTATGCGTGAACTCAGCCATGGGAAGATAATGAATCCAGTCATCCTGTCGTTCATTGACCCAGAACCTCAGGTATTGTTCTAACCACTGATTCGTGCGTTCTGACTGTCCATCCGTTCGCGGGTGGTAGGCCGTGGAGATATTCTGTTCAATTCCTAGCATCTTACACAATTCGCGGGTGAACTTTGAAGCGAATCTGGGGTCTCGGTTGCTAATTATCTTGCCTGGTAATCCGAATCGGGGGAACACATGTTTGACGTATAAGGAGGCTGTGCCTTCGGCCGATATTTCTTCTTGACACGGGATGAACAGGGACATTTTTGTGCAGTCATGATCCGTTATCGTGAGGATTGTGTCGCAGCCCTGTGCCTCGGGGAGTTTAGTGATGAAATCAAGTGCGATAGTTTCGAAGGGCATAGCTTCGGGCTTTGGGAATATTGGGCGTAGTGGCGCTTTGATGGCCCTGGTGTTGACTTTGATTCTTTGACAGTCGGCGCACCCTTTGACGTAGTCCATGACTTCGTTCCTAAGACCTGGCCACCAGTAATATCGCTCCACGAGTTTGATGGTTCAACTGATCCCCGGGTGTCCGTATACTGGGGGGTCGTGATGATTCTTGATAAGTTCCCGTTTCTCAAGGAGTCCTCCCGTGACTACTCGGCGCCCGTCTTTGTACCATGTGCCTTCGATTTTCTTTAGCCCGTGTGGGTCTATCCAAGGGCGGAGTTTGTCGTCGTCTTGGGTGTAACGTCTACCACGGACGTTCGTCTGACTTAGACGCTGTTGTGACGTGGGTTCCCTCGAGGATGGAATCTGTGGTTGTCCGAGTGCTCTGGAAATACTGCGGGATGCAGCCAATACGTGCCTGTAGAATCTCTGTAGGTGTACAACGTCTCTTCAACTGGGACGTTCGGGGGTGGACAGGGGACTTTGCGGATGTACTCCCACTCGAGGTTGTCGACGATGTAATAGCAGTGAGTTGGGTGAGCGGTGCGGGAGTTGAGATATTCGAAGACGAGGTGACACGTGGTACCAGGCGGGTAAGTCACGGTCGGCTGATCTACCATTCACGAAGGAAGATGGAGATGAGGTCACGGGGATCCCTTCTTGGTCACAGAGGGATATGCCGGAGCTAGCTCACTTAGGGACACTGCGAGTCCCTAGCACAGAAGACGAATAGAAGGTGTGGTAATTGAAGAAGACCAAGATGGGGATCCTGGTCCACAGTACTACGAGCTTAAATACAAGTAAGGGAACTAGTTCCAGCTCCGCTCGAACTCGTAAGTAACCAATAGCGTAAGTAGCGTACTCTAATAATAGAATGTGCAGTCGTTGTCGTAATCCAGAACACGTACAACAATAGAACATCAGTCATCAAGCCTAATCACAATCACGTACAACGATAGGGCTCATCAGTCAGCCGGAACACGAGGCAGTAAGATCCGAAGTCCATGACACATTACTCCTGACATACCGAGTCATCGCGAATACGTCAGAGTCCACAACCGGGCCGGTCAGTCCGGGAACGAAACGTAACATTGGGCGTACACCGGGTTCACCTTTTCCATTTCTTGTATTGAGATGGTGGCGTTGATTCGAAGGGGGTCTTCCGTCGTATCTATTGTTGTGGCCCTGACGAATACTTCATCGGGTAGTACCGTGACTTGATCGTTGTCGTCTTCTCCCTGGTCGTAGTCGGGGCATCTAGATAACGCGTCGGCGCGTCCGTTTGCCGTTCCCTTGATGTGGTGAATCTCAATATCATATTCGGAGAGTTCTAGGACTTCCCTGGCAACTCGGCGGCTTATCTTTTGTGGGGAGCGCCAGTATTGTAAGTTCATGTGGTCCGAGAAGACTTTGATCTTGTGTGGAGAGCCTGCCAGGTAATGGCGCCAGTTTCGAAGTGCCTTGACGATTGCTAATAGCTCGAGATCGTAGATGTCGTAATTTCGTTCTGCCGCGCTGAGGGTGTTTGAGTAGTAGGCGATGGGGTGTCTTTTTCCGTCCTCTTTTCGCTGGAGCAGTACGGCTCCTACTGCGAATCCTGAGGCATCCACTTCGAGTTCGAATTGGTCTTCTAGTTTGGCATGTGCGAGTACCAGTTCTTCCGTGACTAGCTTCTTGATTTTGTCAAACGCCTCCTGTTCTGTTGCTGTCCATGTCCATTCAATGTCTTTACGTGTGAGTTTGTTGAGGGGGCGTGCGTGTGTGGTGAAGTTTCGAATGAAAGCGCGGTAGAAGTTACAGAAACCAAGGAATGATCGCACCTGTTTGACGTTTTTGGGGGTTGGCCAGTCTTTGATGCCGGAAATTTTGATGGGGTCCATGCGTGTCACCCCCTTTTCAATGATTACCCCCAGGTAATCAATACTTGGTGCGTGGAATATGCATTTCTCCGGTTTGAGGAATAGGTCGTTTTCTTCTAGTAAGTCCAAAATATCGTGTACCGCGTCCATGTGTGCTTGTTCCGTAGATCGAGTGGCTATGCCTATGTCGTCCATGTACACCCTGATAGTCGTACCTTTGGTCTCGTGGTACGCGATAAGGTCCTTGCAGATCTCGTTCATCATGGTTTGAAACGTTGCCGGTGAGTTGGTTAGCCCAAAGAACATTACCGTTGGTTTGAATAGTCCGTATTTTGTCTTGAATGCGGCTTTTTCCTGGTCGCCCTCTTTGATCCTTATGTTGTTGTATCCCCAGCGGATGTCCAGTTTGGTGAATATGAATGCTCCGCTTAAGTCGGCAATGAGTTCTGGGATGAGTGGGAGAGGGTATTGGTTGCGTATCGTCCAGTTGTTGATGTTCCGGTAGTCCTGTACGGGGTGTAGTTTTCCGTCCTTCTTTTTGATGAAGAAGAATGATGATGCGTACGGGGATTTAGACGGTCTGATATATCCTTTGGCCAGTTGTTCGTCGATCCATTCTTTGAGTGCCTTGTCCTCCACTTGACTCATTGGGTAGACCTTGCAGTCAATGGTGTCTGGTGCGTTCGGTTTGAAGTCGATGGCGTGGTCCCAGGGTTTCGAAAGTGGGAAGTGATTGGATTCTTCTTCACTGAAGATTTTGACGTGCCTTTGGTATTCTTCCGGGACTGCTTTCTGTTCCGTGTATTGCTTGGCTTCTATGGCCATTTCTGTCGACATTGTTGCTCGCAGGCGGGTGTCCTCGAGGTCGCATTCTTTCCGCAACTGTTCTTCGATCTTTTGTTTGTTGGGAAGTAGTAGCTTCTCGAGTACGAGTCGGGCAATGACTGGATCGATCCGTGGTTTTGTGGGGTTTATGGTTCGAAGGACTATGGGGTACTCAGCTTCGTTTAGCATGGCCGTGGCCCATTGGATATTTGGTTGGAACGTGGCCAGCCAGGGGTAGCCCAGTATTATGTCTTCCCCTCCTACGTCGGTTACAAGGAATCTCATTTCCTTTTTGACTCCTTTTGTTTGTACTTCTAGATCCACGCAGTGGGTGATTTTACCTCCTTTGTTGTGCGTGCCGTCAATGTTCCAGATCTTTCGATGACGGTCTAACTCCTTGAGGCCTAGCCTCATTCTTCTTACGAAGTCCGGATGTATGAAATTGTTGGTGGCTCCGGAGTCCACTAGTGCTCGTTTGTCGGCCATGGCGTAACTTGCGCGCAATGAAACTGGAACATGCATAGATTGATAGCGCGTTATGAACACAGAATTACACCGTAATGCCCTCACCCAGGCTGTTGGGTTTAGGCGCTTTGAAAATCCTCTCGCCCCAATAGATCCCGGACCACCAAGTCCCTGGCTTCATCGTCTAGATTTCGAACTCCGTTTATCCAGCTGGTCGCCCGTTCTTGCGGCGTATCAGTGGTGGCGCGGGCGCCGCGGCTACTGCCGCCATCGTCTTCAAATTGGATCAGTGGTTCTTCTTGGACGCTTTGGACCTCTTCGATGAATGCCCCTCTTCCCTGGCACGGCTGCCAGTTGGTGTTGATACGAGGCTTGCGGGGTTGGCGACAGTCACGTTGAAAGTGACCCATCTTGCCGCAGTTGAAGCATTTGACGTTGCTTGCATCGATGATTCCCTTGTTCGGACGTCCTCCTTGTGGAGTATATGGTGGTCTCGTGTAGTCGATTTCTTCAGATCCCACGAGCCTTGCGCGGACTCTTCCAGGAGTTGTGTCCATGGCGTCCGGATGATTTCGGAACGCCTGCCATCCCTGTCAGGGTTGCTGAGGGCGGTTTGGAGCGTTGAAAGTTCAGAGGGAAGTGTTGCCTGGCTTACTGGGTCCCGGGGGTTTACGTCCCCCCAAACACGTTTGGAGATGCATCCATTTACGCTGCTGTTCAAGTGCGGCCGTCTTCCACTGGGCGTACGTATTTGGGCTGTGGAAGTTGTATGCGTTCTTGTAGAGCTCTACTGGAAGTCCGCTGGTGAATTTGTCGAGGACCAATGAGTCGTCGAAGCGATATCCCGCTTCTCTGACTGCCTTCTCGAATTTGGCGACGTAGGAGTCAATATCTTGCCCTTCCATTCGGAAGCCTTTTTGAAGTTCTTGTTGCGCTCTTTCCTTTTCAAGCGTGTCTGTGAATGTATTGCGGAAGCCGAGTTCGATGGCCTCCCAGATCCATTTGTCGTAAGGTCTGTGCTTGGCCTTGTATGCTTTGATCCATTTGGTGGTAGACAAGACCCATTCGTTGACGTGTTCCCCTTGGATGTAGGTGAGGAATATTAGTGCCTTACGGTAGGGGAGAGTGAATGCCGGGTTATCGTAATTGGTTTCTACAAACAATTCCCATTGAGTGAGGAATTGTTGAACCTTGGTGCGATCCCCCGTAAATACAAGGGGTTCCCTGCCCATGAACTTCTCGGGCTTGGTTCCGCTTGATACATTTGGTCCAGTGAAGAGGGGTCCTCCGGGATCTCCTCCTTCGCCATCTCCTCCTGGTCCTCCCGATGGCGGGCCTCCTCCGCGGCTAATGCGCGTGGGTTCCTGGAACGTGGTAGGTTGTTCGGTGATTGTGGTGGTCATGTCTGTGGGGATGGACTCAGCTAATAATCCCAACTGTGCTTCCTCTTCTTCTGCTTGTGCCTCGAGAATTCGGATTTCTTTGGGGTTGCTTCCCAATGATGGGGAAGGTGCGGGTGTCTTTGGAGTAGGGGAGCGGACTGGTTCTTCCTCTTGTCCGTCAATGGGTCCCCACTGATCTCTGGTAGTTGTTTCGCTTTGGCGGATATCGAGGTGGAGGCCTGATCCTGCGGGTCTGACGACTTGTAATTTGCTGTGGAGTTCGTCCCACTTGATTTCTGTCCAACAGGTGTGTTCGAAGTTGAATTCTACCGGGATGAGTCCGGTTTTGCCGTCCTTGTAAGTATAGAGAACTACGTAGCCTGGGTCTCCTTGTTCTGTCTGCCAAAAGGCTCCTTTGAGGTATTGCTTGGGGACGTTACGTTCCCCTCTTCTGTCGATATGGTATGGTCTGAACAGGATCCAAAGATCGCGGGTTGTTACTGCGGAAGCCACGTTGAAGGATCTTGGTCTTAATGTTACGTCTACCACGGACGTTCGTCTGACTTAGACGCTGTTGCTACGTGGGTTCCCGCGTGGGTAGTACCTGTGGTTATCGTGCGAGCTAGAGAATACTGCTGGGTGAGGCCAAAACGTGCCTGATGAGTCTTGGTACGTGTATAGGGTTTCCTCGATCGGGACATCGGGAGGTGGACCGGGAACTTTGCGGATGTACCTCCAACGAGGATTGTCGACGATGTAATAGCAGTGGGTTGGGCGAGCGGTGCGCGAGTTGAGATATTCGAAGACGAGATGACACGTGGTGTTGGGCGGATAAGTCACGGTTGGCGAGTCTACCATTCACTTAAGGAAGATGGAGACAATGTCACGGGGATCCCCCTTGGTCACAAAGGGATATGCCGGAGCTAGTTCACGTAGGGACCTGGACAAGTCCCTAGTACAGAAGATAAGAGTGGAGTGGTAATTGAAGAAGACCAAGATGGGGATCCTGGTCCGTACTACTATGGGCTTAAGTACAAGTAAGGAAGCCAGTTCTGGCTCCGCTCGAACTCGTGAGTAACCAGTAGCGTAAGTAGCGTAAATCCTAGTACAACTGTCCTAGGGATCAGTCATCCACAACGTAACACCGATATCGTACAACAATAGGAGTCGGGGAAGAGAACATAAGCGTCGTCACGTACAACAATGAAACCTATCAGTCAGCCGAGACACGAGGCAACAAACTCCGAAGTCCATGACATATTACTGCTGACGCGCCAAGTCATCACAACTACGTCAGAGTTCACAACCGGTCCGGGCAGTCCGAGGATGAAACGTAACAGTGCCAGTGTCCTAGACGCGAAGGTCAGGAATACAATGATCGAGGACAGAAGGCACGAAGGCCTGGTTAGAGGGAATTGGATAGAAGACGAGTGGTATTCTGAAGAAGACCAAGATGGCATATCTTGGTCTTCACGTCCCACTATTTATACATATTGTAGAGGCAGCTTTAAAGCTCCTCTTAGAAGTAATGTCCTCTAGCGTAAGTAGCTCAAACCCTACTACTGCTATCCTAGGAATGAGTAATACTAGTTATCACATGCTAGTACTTCTCCTGCTGACTGATCCGTATAGTCCATGACTAATTTCTACTTACTAACGTAGCCATAACCATATAGTAAGAGTCCACTTCGCATTCGTACCGTTCATCTGTCCGTAAAAGTCCCGACTGTGACATCACCCCCTTTTCAGCCACAGCACCCACGACGCCGACGAAGATGCGGTCCCGCCATCCATCCATCCTGCACCTCCTCGACCCTTCCAAGCGTGTCAGCCATCTCCAGGCGGAACTTACTGCGAGCCAGTTCCCCCTTGACCCCTCCAAGTGTGGCGGCGAGCTGGTGGAGCCGCTGCTCCATCCTCTCAGCCTCGTATGTGTAGGCCCAGTACCGATGGACCTTGGCCTTGAGACTGACATCGTGGAGCTTGTTGACCGCACGATCAAAGCGAGGGCGGTTGTGGTAGCCACCGGCGAATAGGTGCATGTCTTCCTGGGGGTAGTGACCCTTGCCGGTCGCCTTGACATGGGGCTCGGCGTAAAGAGGTTGCAAGTAGACCTTCTCGCTATCCTCGATGAGCCCCAGGACGATGGGGTCAGACCCCATAATGACCTGGACATACGTGGCCTGGCACGTCCACCCCTGCCCGTCGGTGATGGGGTAGTGGATGAAATCCTCCCCACGGTTGTATCAGTATCCATGAGGGGGCGGCCCCATGGTGGCGTGTCGAAGGTGGAATAGTGGGAATGGGGGCGGAGCATCGGCTCTAATGCCGCCATGGTAGAGGGGGCGTGTAACGCTACCACGGCGTTAGTCCGACTAGGACTCGTATAACGGCGTTCACGACTTAGCAGATCTATATGTCCCTTTGAGAGTCTCGGTAATCCCGTAGAATACGACTAAGGCAATCCACAGCACTCGTCCGAGTAGTACCAACGCAATCCCGAGTTGACGACTTGAGAGCGCCAGAGTCCTAGACGCGAAGGTCAGGAATACGATAAAGTTCGAAGGCACGAAGGCCACGAGAGGAATTCGAGTGAAGCAAGTGGTATTCTGAAGAAGACCAAGATGCTCTTCTTGGTCTTCACGAGCCACTATTTATACATATTTCAGAGGTAGCTTTGAAGCTCCTCTCCAAGTCGTATCCAGTAGCGTAAGTAGCTTGAACCCTACTACAGCTATCCTAGTAATGAGTCATAGTATCACATGCTAGTACGACTCGTGCTGACTGATGGTAAATGTCCATGACTAATGCCTTCTTACTACTGTAGTCATAACCGTGTAGTAAGAGTCCGAATCACCTTTCCAATTCGTATCGTAAGTCCGTGGGGCTCGACTGTGACAGGGCGACCACGGGTGTCGCAGGCGTAAGGGGTCTCAGCGGGGTTGTCAGTATCGGTGGCCGTCGAGATGAGAGGATGCTCAGCTGGATAGTGGTCCACTAAGCTTCCTCGGACTTGCTCGAGGATTGACTCCTCGCCTCCCGCCATTCGCGCCTCTCCCTCGTCCACTCGTGTCACCTCCGAAGGGCTTCCTGCCGCCTCTCAGCCGCCTTCCTCAGTTGCTCCCTCTGCCAGTCCTCAGCTATCACCCTCCATCTCACCTCCAGCTCCCGCGTCTCCCAGTCAAGCATGGCCTTGGTCTTGGGTTTCTTCCTGGGTTCGATACTCGACTCGTACTGGCTGAGGTCGAGATGGGGAACGCTCAGTGTCCAGGAGAGCTGCACAAAGCCGATCGATTTCGGCCGTCATGAACGGGACTTCGTTGAGATGTTGCCTGTCTTCGGTAAGGATCCACCAGGTGGTGGGGTTGCTGGTCCCATTGGCGTAGCTGGCCAGGATGGTGGACTGGAGGGCGGTGATGAGTTCTTCGTGGGTGATGGGGCCCGTGTTTCCGGCAACACAAGCGATGGCATCGGCAGCAGAGGAAACGGGCATAGTGGTGAGTATGGAAGAGATGAGGGAGCCAGCATGAGTTGAGTGGAAGGGGAATGAGCGTTGTGGATCGGTCCTTCCTGTTTTTAAGCTGCTTGTGAGTCGGGGATTTAATAATCGATACTCAGCTAGGGCCTCGTCCACAAATATGTCGTCTTTGTCAACCCACTGGTTCTCCGAGTCCGGGTATCCCTTCCATTTGATCAGGTACTGAAGGCGTCTCTTTCTGCCAAAATGCCGATGATCCAGAACCTTCTCGACCTTGTATTCTTCTTCTCCTTCTACCAAATCTGGTGGTGGGCATTGGAAATTTGCTCCATGCATGACTGTTTCGCGGTAAGGCGTGAGAAGATCGATGTGAAACATGGGGTGAATACTCCACTGCATGGGAAGTTCCAATTGATAGTTCACCGGGGACATGACCTGTGTGATTTTAAAGGGGCCATGCCGTCTTGCTGCCAACTTGGGTGTTGGTTGATTGGTCCTTAGATGGCGCCCTTCCAGCCATACATAGTCTCCTACTTGGAGTTTCGGGGTGTCTCGGTGTTTAACCCACATGAGTTGCGCCCTCTTGATAAGGTCTTGTGCTTCTCTCCGTGCTTCTCGGAATTGTTTGAGTCTCGTGGTGATCTGTGGGATCGGAGTTCGAGCCAATCAGCGCGTGGGTCATATCCCATAAGGAGCGAAAAGGGGGACTTCCTTGTGGCTTCATGAGGCCAGTTGTTATGAGTGAATTCCACTATGGGTAAGAATGCCGCCCAGTTATCCTGGCATTCGTTGGTCCAAAAGCGGAGGTATTGCTCTAGCCATTGATTGGTGCGCTCTGATTGTCTGTCTGTCCTAGGGTGATATGCCATGGAGATGTTCTGTTGAATTCCCAGGATTTGGCACAGTTCTCGAGTGAATTTGGATGCAAATCGGGGGTCTCGGTCGCTGATGATTTTCAATGGTAGTCCGAATCGTTTGAAGACATGATTTGTGTAGAGCCCCGTGGTTTCTTCTGCTGTGATTTCCTCGTTGCAGGGGATGAATACAGAGGCTTTGCTACAGTCATGGTCAGTCACCATCAGGATGGTGTCATATCCTTGCGACACGGGGAGCTTGGTGATGAAGTCGAGGGTGATGGTTTCGAACGGAAGTGCGTTTTCCTTTGGAGTGATGGGTACTAATGGGGCCTTTGTAGGGCGTGTGTTGACCTTGTGTTGTTGGCATTTGGCGCAACCTTGTACATAGTTCCGGACGTCTAGTTTCAACTCTGGCCACCAGTATCTTCATTCCACCAGTCTTGTGGTTCGTGCAATTCTGGGGTGTCCATGCACCAGTGGGTCGTGGTGTGCGGCTATGAGCTCCCGCTTCTCGTCCAAGGATCCAGTGATTACATACTTTCCCTGCCGATACCATGCTCCATTGACAAACTTCAGTTGTTGGGGGTCTACCCAATACCGTAGGGTGATCTCCGTTTGTGGTGGGTCCTGTGTGGCTTGTACCATAGTTGTCCTTGCGAAGACGTCTTCTGGCAGTACAACTATGTTTTCATTATCTTGCTCTCCCTGGTTGTAGTCCGGTCATCTGGATAGTGCATCAGCGCGGCCATTTTTCTTTCCTGGGATGTGGTGAATCTCGAAGTTATACTCCATGAGTTCGAGTACTTCCCTAGCAACTCTTCAGCTTATCTTTTGTGGCAGTTTCCAATACTGAAGGTTCATGTGATCGGAGTAGATTTGATTTTGTGTGGTGACCCTGCCAGTAATGGCCTCCAGTGTCTGAGGGCCTTGACAATTGTGAGGAGTTCTAGGTCGTATATATCGTAATTCCGTTCTGCTTTGCTGAGCGTGGACGAGTAATAGCCAATTGGGTGTCGCTTGCCGTCTTCTTTCTTTTGGAGTAGTACTGCACCTGTTGCGAACCCCGAGGCATCTACTTCAAGTTCAAATGGCTCATCGAGTTTTGGGTGGGCGAGTATGGGTTCTTCGGTGACGAGGGCTTTGAGTTTCTGGAAGGCCTTGTCTTCTTCATCCGTCCACTTCCATTCCGTGTCCTTTCTCGTGAGTTTGTTGAGGGGTTTGGCATGTGTAGCAAAGCCACGGATGAAAAGTCGGTAAAAATTGCAGAAGCCTAGGAATGAGTGTACGTCACAGACCTTCGTGGGTGTTGGCCAGTCTTTGATGCCTGAAATTTTTACCAGGTCCATGCGTGTTACCCCCTTTTCAAGGATTACCCCCAGGTAATCCATTTGTGGCTTATTGAAGAGGCATTTTTCAAGTTTGAAGTACAGGTCGTGTTCCATGGCGACTTGGAGTACGTCGCTGACTGCTTCTTCGTGCTCTTTCTGTCCTGCTGGGTCCCTTGTTGCAATGCCAATGTCGTCCATGTATACTCGGATGATTGTTCCTTTTTGTTCATGTTTGGTGATGGTGTCTCGGTATATGGCGTTCATCATCATTTGGAATGTGGCCGGAGAGTTGGTAAGTCCAAAGTACATGACCGTTGGTTCGAAAAGACCGTACCGTGTTTTAAAGGCCGCTTTGTGCTCGTCGCCTTCTTTGATGCATACGTTGTTATACCCCCACCAAACGTCGAGTTTGGTATAGGTGTGGGCATGGCTAAGGTCCGTGATGAGATCCGAAATGAGGGGTAGAGGGTACTGATTGCAAATGGTAATGGTGTTTATCCTCCGGTAGTCTTGCACGGGTCTGAGCTTCCCGTCCTTCTTCTTGATGAAGAAAAACGATGACGCGTATGGTGATTTCGACGGGCGGATATAACCCTTCTTCAGTTGTTCGTCCAGAAATTCCTTTAGCTTGCCATCCTCTTCTTGGGTCATAGGGTAGATCTTGCAGTCGATGGCTTGTGGGGCGTTTTCCTTGAATTTGATTGTGTGATCCCATGATCTGGAGGGTGGGAATCTATTGGACGCTTCTTCGCTGAAGATCTGCGCAAATTTTTGGTAGGCTGCGGGGAGTTCAACTTGGTCGTGGAATTGCTTAGCTTTGATCGCTAGTTCGGTTGCGGTGGTGCGCATCCAGCACTCGTCCGTAAGCTCTTCTACTATTTCTTGCTTTTCTTCTGTTCTGAGAGTGCCGATAACATGGTATTCCGTGGTGGGGTTTATAGATCGGATTACAACTGGGAGCATCTTTTCATGGATGGTGGCGTATCTCCAGTTGATCGTGGGTTTGTAGGTGGCCAACCAGGGGTACCCCAGTACGAGGTCCTCGTTTCCGATATCCGTGACCAGGAAGCGTAACTTCTGGCGTTTCTGATTAGTCTGGACCTCGAGATCTATATACTGGGTGATACTGCCCACTTTATTTTCTGTATTGTCTATATTCCATATTTTTCTAGGGTGTTCCAGCTGTTGTAAGCCAAGGCCCATCCTCTTGGCGAATGTTGGTCGTATGAAGTTATCGGTGGCTCCCGAATCAACGAGAGCTTTGATGTCGGCCATTGTGTAACTGGTGCGAATCGAGACTGGAATTTGAAGTGAACGATAGCGAGTCATGATTACAGAGTTACAATTAACCGCCCTCACCCAGGCCGATGGGTTCAGGCATTCTGAAAACCCTCTTTTCCCCACATTTCCTGGAGGATGAGGTCTTTAACATCGTCCATTTCTCCCGCTACTCCAGCCAGCCAATCTTTTGCTCTTTGCTGTGGGGGGAGCGTGGCCGCTACTCTTGCCTGAACCGGTGGTTCTTCTTGAGTATAATAGTTGGTTTCTGTCATTCGGCTCGTAGTTGGTCGGGAGCGAGGCTGTTGACAGTTTTGTGAGAAGTGCCCTGGTCTGTTGCAGTTAAAACAGATGACTGTCCTCATATCCCGGGGTGGTTGCCCCCCTCCGCGTCCGTATCCCCCTCGTTGCGGTCTGGGGATGAAGGGTCGGTTTGGGTCTCCTACTTCCGCCACTTGAGCTCAAGTTCTGTCCGCCGAGGTGTCCATTGCATTTGGGTCATATCGGGGTGGTGGCGGTCCCCTTGGTGGCCCCCAATTCTGGGATTGCGGCCTCCATCGGGATTGGGCAGATGATGGCGGGGCCTTCGTTTTGAAGTTGTCAAGGCGTGCCTTCATGTGTATATATTGCTTCTGCCTTCTCAGCGTGCACCTTTTCCAGTCCTCGAACGTATGCGGTTCGTCCAACTCGTAGACTTTCATAAATAGGGCTCGTGGTAGTCCCGTGGTGAATTGGTCGATGGTTTGGCAATCGTTTAAGTTGTAATGAGCTTTTCTTGCTAGTTGCTCAAATCGAACCACGTACACATCGATGTCCTCTCCTGTCATCTTGACTCCTTTTTGTAGCTCCACTTGGGCCTGTTCTTCCTTGAGTATGTTTGAGAATCTCTTGGCGAATTCTGCCGCGATGTGGTTCCATGACATCTGGGAGTATTGGCTTACTCCTCGTCGTACTTCTCGATTTAACCATTCAAGTATGGTCAAGGTCCATTCGCTGACGTTAACCCCCTTCACGTATCCCAAAAAGAGAAGGGATTGTCGGTACTCGTTTTGCATGATGGGGGCGTCCAGGTTCATCCCCCAGTATATGTGCCATTGCATTAGGAAGGCCTCATATTTAGTGCGGTCTCCATCAAATACGGTCGGAGGTTCACCTGATAGTCTGTCCGAACCATGTCCTGCTCCTGCTCCCAGTGGTGGTCCTCCTCCTGGGGGTCCTCCTCCTCCTGGTGGTCTTCCTCCGCCTGGGAATCCTCCTCCCGTCGGTCCTTGTCCCGGGAATCCTCCTGGGAGTCCTCCTGGTGGTGGTGGAGGTCCTTCTGGGGGGTCTGGTTGGTCTGGCCCTATGGCTCGGAAGATTGCTGCATCGTCCGCTGTCATTCAGTGCCCCGTGTTGGGGTTGATGGGGTTTAGGATGGCTTCTGCTTCCTCTCTGATACGCCTTACTTCTTCTGTTGCCATCATTTCCGTTGCTGTGGCCATCGGGCTTCGTATGTGAATCTCTTCGGGTACTGTGATGTGTAGGGACTCAGCTATGTGGGCCAGTAGGCTCAAATCGTCCCCTGTTCCTGGTCGGATCTCGCTTTCCGTCGCGGTATGTTCTTCAATCGGTTCTTCGTGACTTGACTCTGATGGTGCTTGTTCCCTTGGTTGTTCTTCTTCTTCTTCTTCACTGCTACTATCTCCGTCTAGTGATCCCCAGTCGTCTCCATGGAGTTCTCTTGAATCGATGTCGCAGCGATAGTGCCTTCCGGCTGGTCTAATGACGTCCCACTGGTTGTCTATAGGATTCCATGTAATTTCCGTCCAACAGAAATTGGAGTAGTTGAACTCAACTGGTCGATATCTGATGGCTTCCCCTGGGAAGTCAACGAAGTACCCAGTGTCTCCTCTGTACTCCCTCCACCTGGCTGCACCTAGGAATCTTCACGGTACTGATCTTTCTCCTCTAGTTTCAAGGTTGTAAGGTTGGAAGTTTCTCCACTGATCTCTTGTGGTGAACACCACGATTGGGAGATCTTGGTCTTAATGTAATGCTACCACGGCGTTAGCCCGACTTGGACTTCATGTAACAGTGTTCACGACTTAGCAGATTTAAGAGACTCTTTCAACGTCTCGGTGATCCCGTAGAAGACAACTAAGGTGATCCACAGTATTCGTCCGAGTAGTACTAAGGCAACTCCAAGTTGATAACTTGAGAGTGCCAGTGTCCTAGACGCGAAGGTCAGGAATACAATGATCGAGGACAGAAGGCACGAAGGCCTGGTTAGAGGGAATTGGATAGAAGACGAGTGGTATTCTGAAGAAGACCAAGATGGCGTATCTTGGTCTTCATGTCCCACTATTTATACATATTGTAGAGGCAACTTTAAAGCTCCTCTTAGAAGTAATGTCCTCTAGCGTAAGTAGCTTGAACCCTACTACCGCTATCCTAGGAATGAGTAATACTAGTTATCACATGCTAGTACTTCTCCTGCTGACTGATCCATATAGTCCATGACTAATTCCTACTTACTAACGTAGCCATAACCGTATAGTAAGAGTCCACTTCGCATTCGTACCGTTCATCTGTCCGTAAAAGTCCCGACCGCGACTGTTACGATTTTCCTTCTATTTCTCTTGGACGCTTCCGTTCATTGCTTCTTTTGCCCACACCCCATCTTGTTACGCCCATAACTCATCACGCGCCCAATCGTTTCCCATGATCTCTTTGCCGCACGATACGCCCTCATGTCCTCTTCCTAGTATATCAAAGTTCACGGCGCTCCGGTCTCAGCTGACTTCCACATGACCCCGCGCAATCATCATGTTTCCCACTATAGTGCTGCCTTTGTTCCGCTTTTACTTAGGACTTCACATGTCGCGCCATATGTTTGTTGCGTACAAACATCCTGTACTAGTATATAAGTCGCACGCTACCTAGCTTGTACGGTAGACTTGACTTCTTGTGTAATACCACATCGCTGTCAATCCACGAACGACCTTTACGCTCGCTGTTTCGCTTGAGCACGACTTTGGTTCGCCTTTTCGCTTGAACCCCAGAATTCCCAACTATCACCAGCGTGTCTGAGGAGACCGTGTGGTGCTTGTTCATCATCAGACTTAGTCTTAACCGACTAGCTCGCATTCCGATACCTCGGCTTGAACGACTTAGTGACGTGCACGTCGCACATAACGTTCCTGTGGTAACGTTACAGCGACACAGAACCAGCCCAGATCTTTAAAGAAGGTAGCAGTCCAGCCATAAGAGCACTATAACTCCATAACACTCAAGGTGTCATGCCTCAGGTGTGTGACTTGAAAATACTACGTGTGTAGAAGATAACTAACCCACCTGTCCACTTGTTACCACGAGGACCTCCAAAGAAGGGCAAGCAGTCTTAGTGATAGCTTTAGTCAGGGTCAAGCAGATTAACCACCAGGGTACTGGCCAGCAAAGGCTTTCCTGTAAGTGGAATCCTAACCTTTAGGCTGTCCTCAGGGCCTACTCAGGTTCACTGGTGGACAGGGGCAGTGCCCTAGAGAGGAGCTGGCAGCAAATTCCAGATAGAATGATGGGGATCAACTCCCACAACAATTCTAACCATTGTCTGCAGAGTCTCTAGACCAGACCATTAAGGATCTTAGCACTGATGTATAGTAGTTTTCAATTATAGTAGCAACTCCTAGTTGTGTCAGAGGGAAGGACTTCTGGGTTTGACTATTAACCAGGCCTTCACACCCCTTAAAGAGACCCAGGTATTAACCAAGCATCTCCCAACCATTAGAGTGGCCTATAGCCACAAGGGTCTTCCCCTATTGGCCTATGAAAGCACTTCCAGACAAAAACCAGGAAAAGAAAATAAGTAGCAAGGGTAGTGCACACAGAGGAACTTAAGGTTGTGTCTGCTGACTTAACAGCTCCCTAGCACCTTTTGCAAGAACCTCCTTAAGAGGCTAGCCAGAATGGCACAACATTCATAAATGCTGGTGGATGAGAAAGGATGTGTCGAGGAAAGAGGATAGATGATGCTCACTGAGGGGATTGAAGACAACAAAGATGTGGTCACAAAGTAGAGCAAGTGACACAAGGTAGATCTGGTATACAGGCTGTTAGTTAGAGCGTCCAGGGCCCATAACCTGTTGAGCGGGCAGCACTAACAGCGAAGGGTTAATAGCCAAGAGCTAAAGGCAAACAAGTAACTTCAGAGGTAGAAGGAACTCTATTAGCAGCACTACACACCTAAAGGCAAACAAGTACTAAACTAATGTCAGTGTAAGGTAGAGAGGCTTAGAGTAAAGGGAACTTACACTTCAGAGGTAGAAGGAACTCTGAAGTGTATGGGCAAAAACAGCAGTCCTTATATACAGGACACTTAGCTAATAATGGTCTGTGTGCACTGGTGATTCAAACAAAATACACCTGGTCTGTGCGCCAGAGGGAGAAACGCCATTGGAGGGCAAAGAACAATAGAGCTGCCTAATGCAGCTAAGTCCGGTATCTTAACAATAAGGGTCAGATACCATATAAGGCAGGGAATGACTCAATCATATCCCACAAGACATGTGACTCATAATTAGTCGTGTCTCAACATTTTTGAACCCTGTTTATTGATGCAATGCAGCATGCCCAATCTTCAAGAGGATGGCAGGCCCCAGGGGCTACCTCTGAACTCTGCCTCTTCACGAGACCAGTGGAGCTTATAAACCTGGTGACCCAAAGTGAGTCATTTGACAAGGCCCTCTTCAAGTATGCTGACTTCCTGATGTGAGGCCTCCATCCTTTGGTTTAGTAGAGTCTGAGTGATGCTATGGAAGGCTGAAGCTTTGGTGGTCTTGAAGCCATCCATAGGACTGAAGTAGGCCATGCAGGTCCAACAATTGTTTCCTTCCCAGGCTGCTGTAATTGCCACAGTCCGCCATGTATTTTTCACACAAACTGAAATGGACACTTATCAGATAACTTGTAGCCCTTAAAGAGTGCGTGGACTGTGATATGTCACCAGTTTACTGACTTGCACTAGTGATTATCAATGCACTGCATATTGCTGTTTGGCAATTGCATTGCTAGAATGGCTGCAGTCACGAGTTAAAGTTATCCAAAGATCATCCCACTTGCAAGCCCTTGCAAGGCGCCATGATACATTTTGAAAACTTCTTGCCTTAGCTACTCATGGCTGATTGCATGATTATACTCTAGAGCATGCAGTGGCAGATGACCTGAGAAAATGAATGCCACGGTTGACCCAACTATAAGCAGATTTGTTGCAGCCTGCTTTGCATGAACCCGACTCACGATGGGAATCTTGCAACGTCCTCCCACGAGTCAGGAAAGGCTGAGCAGATAGAGTTATTTGTAATGCATATCATGGTAAACGACTGGTTGGCATTGAGCCTTGTCTGCCCAGCCATCAGGATTCAGTAATCTGGAGTCATCGTCACTCGTCTCTGATTCATAAACCGTATGGTTCACACGGTTACCGAATAAATCTGTTTTTTCCCACCCTCTGCAACTGGCTCCAGGGCTGAGGATGTGTATGAACGCTCATTACTCAGTACTCAGGCCTAGGGCCCACAACAACACGAAACCGAAATAATATTTAGGTGATGACACAATTGTTGGGTATCTGCACAAGTCTGTATAGATGCGTGACAACAAAAATGGTCAAAGCGAGCGAACGAAATAGGCAAATGTAGACGAATATCACAAGGCACGAAGGCCGGACACGATTACACCGCAAGAAGATTGGCTCCACCGGCTGAGTCACTGGCGTTTGTGGTTACAACCAGCAGGAGGTAGTCGTCGCAGCCTCAGCGACAACGCCATGCCTCATGCGCTTCGCAAGCGAGTCCTCCGTAACTACCTTGTCCTCCTCCCATGTTCCTTTCTCCGCAGCACCTGTGATAGTGACCCTGCCAGGCCTGCCGAGCGAGGGACAGGTAGTATGGCACCAGTGATACCAATGTCACATTCATGCGTCGTCGAACCTCGCCTGTGATTACGCACAAGTTAACTTTCCCTCCAACAGAGCCTGTAGTACCCGCAGCGGCGTTTGCAGTGGAAGGTTCGCACGTTAGGACAGTGGGGCCTCCTCTGCGAGCTGAATTCGGCGATGTAGGTGATTGTACAGAAGATGGGGTGGGTGGTGATAGACAATGAGGTCGCTAGTGGCCTGATGATACCACTGCGGCGGGCGACAACGGGGTGGAAGACCCTCTGCGGGTGCTCTTTCACATGGACAAGGAAGAACGGGATAATTCCACTTCTGTGACAGAAGCTTACGAGCGGGAGAGTAACGACAAAGATCTTGTCAAGGGTCATACGGGACTCTTTGCTGGCCAAGGTAGCATCCCAATGAACTCATACTTCATCGTACTAATGTGGTGGTACCTTAGATCATGCAAAAGGAGGCGGAGAAGCCGAACATGACCTCTGTGGATCCAACATAGTAGTACTTGCTGCATCGTTTCACGTCTGGCTTTCTGTGACTAATGGCAGGAAAACTCAGCTCTTGGATACGTGATGAACATGTGGCGTGGCAGAGGGAGCAGAGGGGAGGGACACAGCCATCAAGGCCGTGCTGGAAAGGCTACAAAATAAAGTGCATAGTGGCAACACTCCATGCGCAATATCCAAGGAGCTTACCAAGCTACACGCCGAAGAACTATGGACTCTAGCACAACTAGGAGCCCGATAAGGCAGTCGAACCCGAGTCGCGACGGCCGAGGTGCAAGTATCTGCACATGTACATGTTCCTATGGCAGAAGATCAAAAGTGGCCATTGAGGTGGCGGTGGGAGGTAGAGCTCAAAGGAACGGCCAAGGCTGACATCGAAAAATCCGTCAAAGACGGCTGGAGGGTACGTTGGAGCTGAGGCCTGAGGCGCTGAAGTTGAAAGTACGCAACTGGTCGAGAAGGCTGGACAGATGTGATGACGTCATCGTCCTATGAACGCTGCGATGGCAATCACCAGGTGACGCGCGTTCTCCACATCGTACAGCTTTTGTGCTACTCGACATCCTCGGTACTCGCCCTCACGTACGAGATCCGTCCCTATGACGTGCACCTTCCACCTGCCCTTCTGTCTCAGCCCCGGGTTGCTCGTCACTTATGTTTGTCATCTTACTTCGCATTATGCTGCTTTGTACTACCTCGTTTCCGACACTCTCTGTGCCCTCCCCTCTTTTCTCATTCTTTATCTTACTTACCCTCTACTTTATCTTTGGTTTAGGTAGTCATTCCCCTTGTGTTAAACTGCCCCTCTGCTAAATACAGCGAGTGCCATGTCATCACCTCTGATCCCCATTCGAGTCCGGCCCAACTGAAGACACCCGCTTGCTCGTCGTTAGCCTCGTCGCATTGGTCAACCTTCGCCCTCACCCTCGCTCTCTCTCGTGTTCCATTGTGTAAGGTGGGTCTTGCCAGGGTTAGCGTTGTGTGACTTGGGTCTTATCTTTGCGCACCCCTCCGATTCCTTTCCATTCCACATCTCGCCTCCTGTCTCCGCTCAGGCATATCTTCGTGCCTCGGGGAGAGACCTTCCCTTCACCGACCGGTGGTGAGCGACCTCTGAAGTAAGTTGCCTATGGGTCAACGATCTGCGTTTACTAGGCGTCACACGCGCTGCACCGCTCGGAACATCAACTAGTATTCCCTCATTTCTAGTTGAACATTTTCAACACAAGTTGTCTGGTCCCATGGTGAGAAGCAGATGGGTAGGTAATTCAGGTCAGAACGTGTATCTCATTCTCTTTAAGTCCTACGTATGAGGCTCCGCATCCGTGTTACATACATCACCAAGCCTGTTTGTTCAGCTTCAACTCAGAGGCGTCGTGTACTTCAAGGCTTACCCTAGCCTTGGCCAATTACGTTGACTATTGATACGACGATGGACAGATTTCTGGTGATGAGCGCGAACTTCTTTTTTTTATTATGAATTCCACCAGTGCAACGGGCAAGTTTTCATCGGGGTAATATTTGAGTCACTAGCCAGCACGAAACCCGCCTAGATCTTTCTAAGTTCGTCCACGGACGTAGTTGGATGGGTTGTATTGACTCCTAAGGCTCAAGAGATAGAACCGCTACAGTAATATGATTTTTCTTACGAGTACAGGGTTTGTAGGCGTAATTGTACGGATTAAGTCAGAGTTCGTGAAGGCACTACAATGCCGGACAACTTTGTGTTCGTACTGGCGGTTGTTGATGTGAGCGTATCCATATTGCATCAGCGTCCAGTAAGCAGGCCTGCCTCCGTGTCTCCCGTCGTGGCGTTCCACGCATGAATTGTTCGATCTTCCGAGTCTGAGACTATGTGCTGGCCATCTGGCGAGAATCCCACAAATCCGACCCAACCCGTGTGTCCAGAAAATGGGGGCATCTCCGTGTCTCCCGTCGTGACGTTCCACACACGAATTGTTCGATTTTCCGAGCCTGAGATGATCCACTGGTCATCTAGCGAGAATGCCACAGACCTGACCCGACTCGAGTGTCCAGCCTGTCCGTTAGCATGGCCAAGAACAAAACAAATGCCTACGCGTAAGATGCTCAGTTAGCCATGTGCACAAGAATCTACGATGATTAGACGAACCACTCTCAGATTCGGCAGGTATCGCCGTCTCGTGAGTTCTGCTAAAGATATCGCTTTTTCTCGACCGCTTCTTACAAAGACAAAGAATACTTTGTGAGACCGGCTGATTGGGACTTTCAGCTGAAAACGTGTGATTGAAAAGAAGAAAGTCCTACAAAGTGTCAAGCCTCTGGTCCGCCGTCCGTCGTCCGTCTACATGGACGCTTTTCGTCCTCTCCTTATTTTGCTTCTTAGTCTTCTTCGTTGTCGTACCATAGGCTATAGTGACGAAGGACTCCCTCTTTCCGCCGAAGGTAGCCTTGATATGGGGAACGTTGCGTGCTCGGATGACTAACGAAGAGATTAAATACTTATCGAGGTTTGGAACGAGTTTCGGATTTGAGTACGCACCAGCCATCCTTACACTTACTGGTTGGGATCGGCTTCCCTGAGATCTGGCGATTTGAGTGCTGCCCATAGGCGGTTTTTGACAGGCCATTGCCCCACGATAGAAGGGACTAACCCCCTGATTTCAGAGGGCCGTCTCGACGTTGTAGAACCCGGGCTGAGATCGAGGGTCATTATCAGGAAGATTAACGTTCTACTCACGAATTCGAGATGATTTTCCGGTGCTCCAATTCTTGAAAGAGTCTTTCGTGCGCAGAATAGACAGACGCTTAGGGTTAAGGGTGTGTGATTAGTTCGCCGCAACAAGGGTCGCCGTTCATTGTCTTTTACTCCACCGCTACTACATACGTCCACGCCTATCACCTCTACCCATGGTGTTGCAGACCCCGCTCTAATCTTGACTGCCCGCCAAATTTTTAGTTCTTTTTCTCTTCTTGATCAACAAGTTTCAATATTAAAGTATCTGATATCGATGAGTAGCAAGGCAGTTATAACCCTGCGGCTTGAGGTCTTGAGGGCCTACACAACATCTTCGCATTTGGGTTCATCGAGAGCATGCCCACGTTATCATATGATTGGTACGTTGCATCTCTCCCTGCTTCATACCTGCTGGTCTCACATGTGCAGCACCTCGAGGTGCTTCTTCCAGCAACCCTTCACCCTCATCACTGTGCTCTCCGAGCGCACCACCTTCTGAAAACGCTCCGCAACACTCAACGGGAGCCGAGGCATTTTCCCAAGAAATTGAGACACCGAGGATCGACCCATAGGTTTGCAATGAAAATCATATACCGGTGCGCCTCCATTTCTCAATTTCCTTTACCTGCGTGCTCAACATGGATCCTGGCGCGCACATACATGTACACAGGCTCTACGGGGATGCCACGTTTATGCGCAGTGTCTAGAAACGCCATGATACCTTTCCTGATGATGGCAACACTGGCGGGGCGGCAGTGCACGAGTCCTCGCGTTCTTTATCTCCGTGCCCAAGCGCCTGAACACTTATCGTCCTGCCTTGCTTGGTTTTTTGGTGCAGATTCGCGTAATACGCGGTATTGGTGACTCATGATCCTATGAGCGACATACTCCTACATGCCAGTGGCCACTGTGCTCGCATACCCAACGGTTATGGGCCCATGGCGTTCGTGTTGTTGAAAGTTGACCTTCTCATACAAGGTGGGCCAAAATTGGCTTTTTGGACCCCGTTTAGCGATGCTGATACGCCTGCATGTACTCTGGCTGATGAAAACTCGAATATTGCGATGTCTAGCTGCTCTTCTACACGATCTGCACTCGCCCAAGTACCCCTCCCTGTATTTCCTGCGCTTCCCTACGCCCACCCGTACTTTCTGCACGCTTCCATAAGCGCCATACCGCATGCCTATAACTTATGCACCTGACAAGCCCCACAAGCCACGGGTCCGAGAAGGATCTATAACAGGCATGACTCTTCACTACATGTCCCACCATTGGGACGCTCCCTCCAACCTCTCCGGCCGAGATGCCTCCCAAGGCGTTTCCAGGTGACTCAGTCTCCCTTATTTCTTCCTGGATCGTGCTGCATCACACTCCTCTTGTGCTTTCGCCAGCTATATAAGGGTCCTGATTGGATCAACCGCCGGCTGTTATATCGAGCAGTGGTCGAGTGCGTGCCATTTCCTTATTTATTCCGCATGTTAACATCCACGTTGTGGACATCGCAGCATCTGCGTGTACGTACTATGCCTTCGCGTGCTGTACATGAAGAGGTTGAAGGGACTGAATTTGTGAGTCGCCCCCCCCCCCAGTGTCCACGGGGCTGTCAGTAACTCACAAGGCGCAGGGCGATGTTAGTTGTCTTCGATCCAATTTTCCCTTGCTACGGGACACACCTCCTTCCTTGTCCAGTTAATCAGTGCATTCATTGGTCCACAGCATGGACTCTCGGCGGGCCACTATCTTATCTACTTGATCAGTTGACGCCGGACCACATGGCTCAAGAAGTCTTATACGTCACAAATGTGCGTTTTTGACAGAATTCGAAGGCCTACACTACAAGTGTGCCGACGAGCACCCTTTACTACAATCGCCATCAGTCTCATCAGGGACGCCGCCTTGGTGCGTCTTTCCTCACCCTTCCTGCTGCATGTGGCCAACTCGATGCGTAATAGATCTAGTGCCCGTAGACAATCTGGGGCTGCAATTTTTTTTTTGGCTCTGCGACCCATTCAGAAGTAAGTAAGGTAACCAGTCTTTTTCCCCCAGGCGCAATGGCCTCTTAGTTGATCTCACGATCGGATCAATGCTATCTAATCACGAGCTCACCTCCCTTGTCGACCCCGTGTGCCTCTTCCCAATGGACACCATCTTCCTCTCACACGCCCACGACTGGCTGATCGTGATGTGGGTCCTCGATAGCGATGCAACTCGGAGCAATGCGCCGATAAGCTACCGGTCCTAGAATTCATCCAGCGGATCCCCAAGGGCCTCCGAACGTCGTGTCTCACTGCCCCCTTGATTACTATAGAGTCCGGCGCGTCATGACTAGCTTCCTGCACAGGTCTTCGTTGGTGAACTCTGGTGCGATATTTATTGCGAGGCCAGGCCTGATCAGTATACGTGTCCCACTTTCCTCCCATAACGTAACAGCCCGAAGGCGCAACAGAAGAGGGTTTTGTTAGAGCAGAATCTCGAGTAGTTGACGTGGTTTAGAAGCAGGTATTGTCCTATTTATCGTGCCTGGACTGATGAGATGCTTTGCTCAAGCTGGTTAATCAGAATTCCGGTCTGAAGTAGGCTAGGACCGCCAATACAAAGCTGCTGGCAAGGAATGAATACTAATCCCTTAACCTTGCCTCGAGAGGTCGACGGTCTACTTAACTCGCAGACCCAGAGGTTTAAAGCACAGCTTGAAGACCGATCGGATCAGGCAAGAGGTACTTGCCTCATTACAGGAATTACTTCGTCCTTTTCGGCGCAAAAGGTCATGACATGGTCTCCCCTCTTGAAAACTGTTGGTGAGAGGAAGGGGATGACGTACTCACTTAGGGTTCATGGAGATAGTTGAACTATCAAGAGTCTGGATCATTGTATTAGGCACAACCGGGTTCGGGGTTCTCCCCACAAAACCGGGGAGGTATTGCGTTTTCCTTTTCGGATTGTGTGGGTCGGCAATTGCGCTTGATGATTCTTCCAGCCACGTTAACTAGTTGTTGTGCCCTCCCTGTTTTACTGCTACACCCGACGCTATTTATATCATCATGCATTACATCTACGAGACTATGAACACACTCGTACCCGCGCTCCCTTGGAAGTTCTTCGTTGATTTCGCCCCTCTGATGGCTTGAGTTGCGACCAAAAAGGTTGGTTGGGGTTAGGGTTCGTTTCAGTGCCCGTATTGAGATCCCTCACCTCCCACATGTCACTCATGCAATGGCTCTGAAAACAACTTCCCATCCCATCGACATTACTGGATCCACTTCACCAGCCGCCGTCAGATAGCATTTTTTCCGCCCACCTTAACCTCCTACAAGATCAGACAAGGGTTCGACATCCCTCCTCTTCGAACTGACTTACCTTATCGTATCTTATCGCAATGTCCTATCGCCCCCACTTGCCCATCATAACATGCATAACAACCCACAGAAACATGTATCACCACCTGACCGTCATTCTATTAGTATCCAGGGCGCCACGCACCATGCACCCCCTACTCTTCACGGTGATTCGTCTCACCACCCTTGGCCTCTTCTTCTGGGTACCTTCGTTCGGAACTGGGGCTCTGTACTACCGAGACATGTACAGCTCACGTGTGGCCTCGCTCGCTGCGCGTCTGAACGAGGAAGAGACGTGATGCGCTGCAACGCTGAAAATACGCGAAGGGCTCATCAAGAAGCATGGCCTGACTGAGGAGGAGATCGAGTTGTGAGTACAGAACAATACTCGCACATTCGTTTTAGACCATTCTTGTTCGGACCCTCCCCTCTCGTTGAAGCACGGTTGGGGAGAGCTCCATGAGCGATGTGGCGGTGGGCGCTTGTTCACATGACGCGCCCTCATCCCTCTTCCTCCCATAAACTCGTTTGGCTTACAAGATTCGATTTAGATTTAGGGTCTAGGTACCAACCACGGAGAGCTGTTATGTAAGGTCGCTGACTAGTCTCCAACTGTTCTAGTGTTGACTTGACGTTTCCGTGTGGGGGACATCTTCATCCGTTTCTTCCAGTGCCCGCGCCACGTCGAGCGAATCGGCGTATTCTGCTACAGCGGCAAGTGAGTATACGGTATGGAGCGCATCGCAAAGCAAGAAAAATGCGTCATCTACTGATCCAGTGCGTCTAGCTAGCTTCATCTTTGGCGGCGAGGAAGCCGATCGTAGGTTGCGCGTAGACATCGATGGCGAGTCATGATTCGAGGCTGCGCTGCTGGAGTGGGTGCCAGGTTGTGAAGTGAGGGGGTACGACTTTACCGCGGACAGCGTGCGTTCGCTCTAAAGTTCGACCAATATGTCCTGAGCTGACATGCGCACAGTTTGGCCTGAGATCGAAAAAATAACTGGCCTGAAGGAACGTAGGCACTAGGTTGTCGTAACGCTCATGGCCCGAGGATTCGCCGAAATACTGTACCCTTGGTGCTCTCATGAAGCTGAACGGTAAGCTTGCCTCTCCCATTCATCGTCGGGTCTTGCCATCTAATCTCGTGCGGGAATCCAGGCGACACATTCGTCAACGTGCTCAAGAACGATGTTAACGGCGCTGAGTTTGACACGCTGACCACATTCCTGGCGACGCATAAGCCGCTGAGCCTGTTTTCGAGCACGACGCTCCCAATCGGCCAGCTGCAGATCGAGCTTCATGCGTGGGACGACTATGGAAAATTGGCAAATTTGACTTCTTCTACGACTCGTGCGCCGCACTCGAGACGCCCGGCCTGAGGCTGTTCTGGACCGAATCGAACTTGGTGTATGTAAACTACAACGCAGGAGGGAAATTAAGACTTACCGAGGTGCGTACCCTCTCTTCGCTTTGGGAAACGTAACTGATCCACTGACTGCAGTACTCGTTTATGAATATCCATGGGGATCATTCGCTTGTTTACGAGGCAGCAGACGGACCAGACGCGTACTAGTTGAGGGACATGGATGTAGGACCGGGTAGCCTTATATATAATGAATGGGATACTCGCTTGATTGGTTGTAAGACTAGCATCGAGGCATCTGAAATGTGGCGTGGAGTCGAGGTGGAAGGAGTCTTCTAATCGCATGGTTGACACATCAGTCATTCACAATCTCTTTTCCCCTCTCTATCATCTTCTGCCCAACGAACATGTCTTAACTATGCTATTCCACGCGACTGTCCTTACTATCGGGATACTGATCACCTTTGCCGTCATTCTTCTCCGGCCATATTCGGCGCTTAAATGGCTATTCGTTATACTATATCACGACGCTTTTGGTCCCGGTCGCTCTGTCCATACTTGGCTGGCCAATGAGGAGGCGCTCTGTGGGGTAGCCATTCAAGAACGGCTGGGGCACGTCAAGAAGTGGGGGTCCAGAGGTGATGCCGTGGATCCGTAAGTAGCGTACTACCTTCCCACAGCTTGAACACGCATACATGCACACCCACGCATGTGTGCGGGCTCTCCCTTTCGTAATTGATCTCATGCGATCTGTTCGATCCCCATTAGGTATCCGACACATGGAGAATTCTATACAATATGTGCGTCGTCTATTCGTCCCCCGTCTCCGACCTACTAACGCCATCGCGATAGGAGACTTTTTCATTCCGTTTTCTAGCCCCCCCATCGCGTACAGCGCGTCGGCACGTTGGGCGACGGAGGGAAATGGGTCTACGGTCTGGACGGCGTGGTCGAACAAGACAAATGCGTGATCTATTCCTTCGGTCTGTTACGTTTCGACCTTTTCCTCCGATTTCGCAGAGAGGACTAACTTGGGCTTCTTTTCTTCTCTTTATGTCATAGGCATCAACGGCGAGTCTTCGTTCGAATTGACGCTGCTGAAGCGCGCACCGGGATGTGAGGTCTGGGGATATGACTATAGCGTTAACAGCGTTCGTGCCCTCTCCTCCCGCCTCTACCCTTCCTGCTGAACTGGACACGTGACCAGTGCGGACCCGAGGTCACCGGCGATCCGGAACTGAGGGACCGGGCTCATTTCAAGCCCTTCGCGCTCGGCGGGACAAACAACCACGACGACCACGACGACCCCAAATACTGGACTCTCGACTCGCTCATGGATCTCAACGGTGCGTGCGCGTACGTGATCTCCGCGAAAAGGCGCTAATGGACAGGGAATCCTCAGGACACACGCCCATTGACATCCTCAAGATCGACATCGAGGGCGGAGAATTCGACGCGCTCACGGCGTTTCTCAACGCACGCGCCGCCGCCGAGGGGGACGTGCTCCCCGTCGGCCAGCTCCAGCTCGAGATCCACGCGCGCGAGGGTCACAAGAACTTTGAGTACTTTGCGCGCTGGTGGGCCGCGCTAGAGGCGGCGGGCCTCCGGCCGTTCTGGACGGAGCCGAACCTGGTGTACATCAATCTTGTGCGCGGTGTGCGGCCAGAGCTGGCAGAGGTGTGTCCCTTTGAAGCCCGGGGCTTGACAGTCAGTTGGCTAACGTATTCGTTTCCCGTGTTGCAGTACTCGTTTATCAATATTCGTGGAGACCATGCGCTCGTCAACGAGGCGTTCAATTGAACCGAGGCGCCCTGGCCCGCCACCAACTGCTTTTCGCGTTTGGTAGGATCGTCGCAAGTCGGGGCTTTGTGGCATTTACGCGATCATGCTTTTTACTCGGAAAAAGAGCCCGTCCTCACATATCGTAAAATACCATGGCATACGGACTTCTGGACATATTTTTGTTTTCTTTGTTTAATAATTGTTGTCACTGGACGGACGGACTGAGAAAGATAACCTTTCTGGAAATTTGGAGTGAGCCGCACTACCAACAATGCACCTCCTCTCACCAACTCAGCTGGCCAACGTGTGGTGCAATGCGTCGAATGTGACGCGGATTGGATAGTTGATTTGCTGTGGTCCACGTCCAGACGTGGTAAGGTGCAAAGTGAGTCTCGTTAGGGTCTAGGGTTGGGCGATTTCGGGTCTGGTCTTCCCGTCCCTTCTCGAGCACTCCTTTCCGTTCCACACTTCGCCGCCTGTCTCCACCTAGGACTTTGACATATGTTCGTGCCTTGGGGGAAGAATTTCCCCTCAGCAGTGAGTGACTATCTGAGGTGAATTACTTCTCCTGTAGGTCGAAGATCTGTGCTCATTAGTCGTGACATGCGCATGCAAGGCCGCGACTACACGCTACGGAACACAAATTCGTCTTCAATAGATAGCCCCTTGTGGCCCCTGGTGAAAATACCTCGGTAGTAGAAGGCAGATGGTTCGGGTTAGAACTTGTATTTGTTTAAGTATGCGTATGAGATGCCGCACCCCTGCATCCGTACAACATACGACACCAACCCTGTTTGCTTACCATCAACTAGGAGGCTTCGTGTGCCCCCAGATTGTTTGCTGTAGTCTCGGTCAATTAGTTATCCTCTCCACTGTCGATGCAATATAAGTGCGAACGAGTCAGAATCGCCAGTACCAAAACAAAGTTCTTCGTATTGCCTAGTGACTAGCCAAATGCGTACAATTACACTTTAAACGCCGTAAGAAAAAACAAATTGCTGCAGTAGTTCTATCTCCTATGAGTCCATACAACTCGTCCAACTACGTCCGCGAACGAAATTAGAAAGATCTAAGCGGGTTTCGTGTTTGCCAGCGACCCAGATATTACTCGGCCGATGAAGATTTTCCCTGTGCGTCAGTGGAATCCACATTAAAAGTTCGCCCTTATCACCACGAATCCATCCGTCGCCGTCTATCACTGACTGGTCCGTAAAGTCGACCTGTGTGGTAGTTATCAGGCTTTCTGTGGTAAAATACAACACACGGATTGACTTATCTCCTGATGAGATGATCCGCTGGGCATCTGGTGAGAATGCCACGGACGAAACCAAATCCGTATGCCCAGAAAACGGGACCGCCTCCGTGTCTCCCGTCGTGGCGTTCCACACACGAATTGTTCCATCTTCCGAGCCTGAGACGATCCGGTGGCCATTTGGCGAGAATCCCACAGACCGAACCGGACGCGTGTGCCCAGAAAATGGGCCTGCCTCTGTGTCTCCCGTCGTGGCGTTCCACACACGAATTGTTCCATCGTGCGAGCCTGAGACGATCCGGTGGCCATTTGGCGAGAATCCCACAGACGAAACCGGACCCGTGTGCGCAGAAAATGGGCCTGCCTCTGTGTCTCCCGTCGTGGCGTTCCACACACGAATTGTTCCATCGGGAGAGCCTGAGACGATCCGGTGGCCATTTGGCGAGAATCCCACAGACCAAACCGGACCCGTGTTCCCAGAAAATGGGCCTGCCTCTGTGTCTCCCGTCGTGGCGTTCCACACACGAATTGTTCCATCTTCCGAGCCTGAGACGATCCGGTGGCCATTTGGCGAAAATCCCACAGACCAAATCGGACGCGTGTGCCCAGAAAATGGGCCTGCCTCTGTGTCTCCCGTCGTGGCGTTCCACACACGAATTGTTCCATCGGGAGAGCCTGAGACGATCCGGTGGCCATTTGGCGAGAATCCCACAGACCAAACCGGACCCGTGTGCCCAGAAAATGGGCCTGCCTCTGTGTCTCCCGTCGTGGCGTTCCACACACGAATTGTTCCATCGTGCGAGCCTGAGACGATCCGGTGGCCATTTGGCGAGAATCCCGCAGACCGAACCGGACCCGTGTGCCCAGAAAATGGGCCTGCCTCTGTGTCTCCCGTCGTGGCGTTCCACACACGAATTGTTCCATCGTGCGAGCCTGAGACGATCCGGTGGCCATTTGGCGAGAATCCCACAGACCAAATCGGACGCGTGTGCCCAGAAAATGGGCCTGCCTCTGTGTCTCCCGTCGTGGCGTTCCACACACGAATTGTTCCATCGTGGGAGCCTGAGACGATCCGGTGGCCATTTGGCGAGAATCCCACAGACCAAACCGGACCCGTGTGCCCAGAAAATGGGCCTGCCTCTGTGTCTCCCGTCGTGGCGTTCCACACACGAATTGTTCCATCGTCCGAGCCTGAGACGATCCGGTGGCCATTTGGCGAGAATCCCACAGACTGAACCGGACCCGTGTGCCCAGAAAATGGTCCTGCCTCTGTGTCTCCCGTCGTGGCGTTCCACACACGAATTGTTCCATCGTGCGAGCCTGAGACGATCCGGTGGCCATTTGGCGAGAATCCCACAGACCAAACCGGACGCGTGTGCCCAGAAAATGGGCCTGCCTCTGTGTCTCCCGTCGTGGCGTTCCACACACGAATTGTTCCATCTTCCGAGCCTGAGACGATCCGGTGGCCATTTGGCGAGAATCCCACAGACCGAACCGGAGGCGTGTGCGCAGAAAATGGGCCTGCCTCTGTGTCTCCCGTCGTGGCGTTCCACACACGAATTGTTCCATCTTCCGAGCCTGAGACGATCCGGTGGCCATTTGGCGAGAATCCCACAGACTGAACCGGACCCGTGTGCGCAGAAAATGGGCCTGCCTCTGTGTCTCCCGTCGTGGCGTTCCACACACGAATTGTTCCATCGTCCGAGCCTGAGACGATCCGGTGGCCATTTGGCGAGAATCCCACAGACCAAACCGGACGCGTGTGCCCAGAAAATAGGCCTGCCTCTGTGTCTCCCGTCGTGGCGTTCCACACACGAATTGTTCCATAGGAAGAGCCTGAGACGATCCGGTGGCCATCTGGTGAGAGTGCAATGCAATTGACCGAACCTCCAACATTTGAAATCACCATCTCCGTTGATGGCCAGTCAGACAATCGCCCACGTTCCACTTGCAGGCTACGACGAAGTGAACTCGAATAATGCGTAGAAACAACCGAATTTCTCGGCGCAAATGGTAGTGCAGAAAGATACACATGGGGTGCACTCTTTGCTATTGCCATCCCGAAATGCCGCACAAACACAGACGCGTCGTTGGTGAAAGACCTCAATCTCTCTAGCTCTGCTTCAGGAACCTGCTGCCATCAGAGCTATTAGTTGTTTGCCTGCTTCATCGAATTAACAGTTATACTCACACCTTGACCGGAGCTTAACCATATGCTCAGAGACGACAGCGCTCGCGGAGCAAGACCCACGTCACTCATCAAACTAAGCGCTTCTAGCCAATACAGAAACTTCTGCTCGAAAAATCTTCCAAGTTTTCTGAACAGATCGGTTTCGAAATCGAGACGTTCCAAATGATCATCCCAAAAACGACAAGCATACGACAGCGTAAGTGGCAGGTGTTTGACAATCCGCGACTCAAGGTCTTCAACATCTTTATTGGCAACGTATGACGATTCGAGATTGCAGATGTTGAATTTCAGGTCAGCGAGGGCCAAACCGAGACAAGAATGGGCCAATTGGTGGTGGGCGACACGGAGATCGACATAAAAATCGCCGCTTTTCTCTTTATTCGTCACAAAATCCCGGAATGAAGTATGAAGCGGAACGATCGGAAGCGTATCATCAGATGAAGTGACATTACTCAGCAATGAGCCGAGCTGACTGAGCGTCTCAACAACTGAATTCGGAGCGTTCTCATCGTCGGGGGCGTGTCGTAGCAGTGTGGTCAGGGAGCGGATAGAGAGGGGTTCGAAAGCGGCAAGGAGCTGTCCCACCAGAAAGCAAAATACTGCCTCTTCGTTCTTGAAGTATGCTTCAAGGACCCCTTTGTATAACTCGTTCAGCGGATCTTGACCGCGGTGATCACCAGCCATTTTCAAGAGTTGCTTGATTCGCTCTCTTTTCCTACCGACCGACTTGGGTTCTTGGATGTATCCAGCGGCAACCGCCGCCCACTGAAACAGTCCCTCTGCCCTTCTTGCCAGCGCTTCTCCATACTGTTCGAAACTAACTAAATCGAGCTCCTCCTGAAGGAATGTGGAAATATCGGAGTGTGTTGTAGCCGCCAGCACATCGTCGCTCATGTGTTTGATGACGACTGATTCCGCTCCAAGGAACGCTGGCTCGATGTCGCCCTCTAGCCGCGAGGTGATGAGTACACGGAAGTTCGATGGCAGTTCGGAGATATGATTGGCGAGAAATCTGTGTAACCCGTGTTTGCCGCTTGTGTCCCCACTCTCGTCCAAGGCGTCGATTACGACAAAAATTGGGCCGACAATGTGCAGATCCTCAAGAGGCTCCCGGATAAGGCGTTGAAAGAGTGTGCCATAGTCGCGTGTGTCGAGTCGAAGCGAGATGTTGTCCTTGACGACCCTTCCAAGCGCGGCTTTGAACAACGGGTAGCGGTCGGCGAGATTGTGGGCAAGGTTCGTGAAGAGATGGGGCGCCCCGGTCTTGGATTGTTCCTTTCGTACAAAGACAAAGGACGAGGTAAGACGGCCCATTTGATCGAAGCGACGGGCAATCTCATGTGCGATGGACGACTTTCCTGTGCCCGCCTGTCCGAAAAGAACGAGACAACGCTCGGAAGCGGGATTGTTGACCCAATCAACAATGAAGTCGAGAAAGGCCCTGCGTGTTCCAGGAAGACATTTCTTGTCTGGGCTGAAGCGCGAGCCTGTCCTATATGGGATTTGTTCGATTTTTGCATCTATCGCTGGGACGGTCATCAGTTGGATAACTCTCGCGCGTTCACGGCTCGGACTACCTACTAGCATCTGAAACTTGGCTCGACACCCACTCGAGCTGGGTATATATTCCGTCGACCTTGGTTGAGACGCTTCCCATATCGTTTAGAATTTGGAACGCGGTTATCTTTGTAGTGATGACGGCTTGATCCAAAAATGCTTTTCGATTCTCGACAAAGGCGATGGACAACTCCCCAATTTTTTCTTCCACTCCGCCGACCATGCTCTTCGCCATCCGCACCGCTGAAATTGTATGTTCGAATTGGCCAATAAAGTACGCGAACGAAAACGTACCGAATTGCGATTCCTTTATATATGATCGGATGAAGTCACTGCAAATGGAGACGTCCCGCAACATTCGCGTAAGGATTTCGGCCTCCTTTGACTTGGGCTTAATGGTTTTCAAAGTGTCTTCGTGGTTTGCGAAATCAAATGCATCGTGCATGGTCTTGACTAGTGCTCGGATATTGTTGTCGCGTTCATATTGTTTTGAGAGTTCCTAGTATCCAGATAAGTGTCTCTTCCAATGACAACATAAATAGACGTACCTCGGGGATCACCGAAAGCAGTTTATACGTCATCTGCGCAATTGGATGTAGCTGAGAGACAAGTTGGCTCAGTCGAGGATGCGCAGAACGAAGACGACAGGCACCTCTGCAACTGGGCTTAGAGTATCCATCACCCACTTGATCCTCCCAACAGCCCCTTCCCATGTATTCGACCGGTCGATCACCTCCTCAACTTGGTCAACGCGGACGAGATCAATCTGAGGCTTCTCGACAAGGGATGTCTCTCCTCGGCCTTGTGGCATAAGAGTGCTACTCTCAACGGGAAGGCGATCTGGTGGATGTGTAAGATAGCCGGGAGCAGAAGATCGATCAAGTCCACCGAAATCTGGGGTCATAGTTGGTTTAAGAACATCTTCGGCGGCAGTGTCGTCCCTTTCGGTCGGTATTATTTGGGGGTCGCTCGGAGAGGTCCCATGCGCTGACACGGTGATTATCAAGTCGAGCGTGACTGGCGGCGTCGATTGTTCACCTTGTCCGTTGCCGTCGCCGAGAGCAACGGAAATGTCTACATATGAGATGTTTGGTTAGTCGCATAAACGAGAATCCTATGATAAACGCACTGATCGGGGATTCGACCGGTAAAATCATCTCATGCATCCCGATGGGGATATCACTTTTTGTCAATTTCTTCGCATAAAGATGTAAAATAATACGTGATGACGGTTGGACGAGACTGATAAGAACTTTCAGGCAAAAAATATGATCGAAAATAAGAAAGTCCTACAAGGGGTCAAGCCTCTGGTCCCATGCCACTGTTTGTTCATCAATCTGAGCGCCTTTCGTCCTCTTCATAGCTTGCTTTTTAGTCTTCTTCGTTGTCGCCTCACAGGTTATAGTGACGAAGTACTCCCTCTTCCTGCCGAGGGTAGTCTTGAATTGGGGAACGTTGCGTGCTCGGAGGACTAACAAAGAGATTAGAGACTTATCAACGCCTGAACGAGTTTGGCTTCGAGTACGCACCAGTCACCTCAACACTCAGTGGTTGAAATTGGCTTGCCTGAGATCTGGCGACTGGAGTACTGTCCATGGACAGTTTTTGACCGAACATCGATTCACAACAGAAAGGATTTACTTGCCTTATTCCAGAGGGTCGGGGTGCTGTGGAACCCGCCGAGCTGGGATCGAGGTTCATCATTGGGAAAGTTACAGATCAAAGGCGATCTACTCACGAATTCGAGAGGGTTTGCCTGTGGTCCATATTGGAAGAACCTTCTGTACGCAGAATAGACGGATGATTGGGGTGAAGGGTGCGTGTTTACCTAGGCGACCACGCTGCGTCTGCACGCACCTCAAATGGTCCCACGATTGTCAGCGTTGTTATCCGGGCATGATTGCCATTCCTCTGCCGACTAGATTATTATGACCCGGCGCTGCTCCCATCGTCTTTGCCTACCCCGCTACTGCATGTGTCTGTGCCTATCACCTCCACCCGTCCTCAGCCGAACTGTCAACACTTTGTCTCTTCCTGAACAACCATGTTTCGATGTCAAAGTACATGGCATTGACACCGCGACTCCACAGCCTACAGAACATGCTTGTACAAGGGCTCATCGAGAACACGTCCACAATGTCATATGACTAGTTCGTAACATACTTTACTTCTTTATACCTGCTGGTCTGACATGCGCAGCACCTCGAGCTCTTATATCCCTTCCAGTAACCCTTCTCCATCATTATCACGCCCTCAGAGCGACTGCCTTTCTGCAAACACCCCCCAACACCCACATTACCTTCTACTACTATCAGTCCACCGATCTCCCAACGGAAGCCGAGGTATTCTTCACTCCTTATCAGGCTATTCACTCAGGAAATTGATTGACCCTTGTAGTATGAGGTGGTGTTTGCAGTGAAAATTAAGTGTTGGTGTGCTTCCATTTCTCAATTTCCTTTACCTACATGCTTATCATATATTCTGGCGTGCATGTATGTAACGTCTACCACGGACGTTGGTCTGACTTAGATGCTGTTGTAACGTGGGTTCCCTCAGGGGTACCAACGATGGTTGTGAGAGACTTCGGGGAGTACGGCCGGATGACGTTGGAACGCTCCGGCGGAGTCACGATATGTGTAAAGGGGAAGATCAAGAGGTACTCCTGGGGGTGGACTGGGGACTTTACGAATGTATCTCCACCTAGGGTTGTCGACGATGTAATAACAATGGGTTGGTCTTGCAGTACGCGCGTTGAGATATTCAAAGACGAGGTGACACGTGGTATCGGGCGGATAAGTCACGGTCGGTGAATCTACCATTCACGAGGGAACTGGAGATATAGTCATGGGGATCCCCCTTGGTCACGAAGGGATATGCCGGAGCTTAGCACACTTAGGGATACGTCGGATCCCTAGCACAGAAGACAAGTAGAGGATGTGGTATTCGAAGAAGACCAAGATGGGGATCCTGGCCTGTAGTACTACGAGCTTAAATACATGTAAGGGAGTCAGTTCTGACTCCGCTCAAACTTGTACGTAGCCAATAGTGTAAGTAGCGTACATCCTAGGACAGGGATCCTAGGAATCAGTCATCCACAATGTAATACCAGTATCATACAACAATAGAACTCGGAGACGAGTGCATAAGACACATCACGTACAACAATAGAAACCATCAGTCAGCCGGAACACAAGGTAACAAGATCCGATGTCCATGACACATTACTCCTGACATACCGAGTCATCGTGGATACGTCAGAGTCCACAACTGGGCCGGGCAGTCCGAGGACGAAACGTAACATCACCCCCTTTTCAGGTTCAAGCCCCAGCTTGACTGCGCATGACCGCGAGGGGGTTCGTGCCGAGGGATCGCATGTGGCGGATCACCTCCATCTCCTTGATGTCTTCCTCTGCCTGAGGGCTGCGATGAAGTGCGGACCGCTCATTCTTGATGCGCTCGACTGCATGGGCATGCTGAAGTCAGGCTACACACCTGTTCCTCTTGATCTCTATTCGTTCTAGCTTCATCTGTTCTGCTGTGACTCGATGCTGCTGAGCGCGCCATCCGAGGGTCATGCATCGGTAGCGATGCACCTCGGCCGTAAGGGTGAGGTCCTTCATGTGAAGGAGTGCTTGGTCGACCGAGTCGACTAGTCCCGTGTCGGAGAGCAGGAACGTGAGGTCGTCGTCGGTGTAAGTGGGGGAAGCGAACTGTCCTTCGAAGTAAGGGACGGCGTGGACTGGCTTGCCGTATTGTTGGTGGTTCCCGGCGCGGAATGCCAGGACGAAAGGGTCGGCGGTGAGGATGAGCTGAGTATACCGGGCCAGCCAAAGATGTTCTTGAGCGTCTCGAATCTGGAATGGAATATAGTGTACTCCCCTGTTGAACTGATATCCCCTGGGCGGGGGAGTCTCCGGCCGATCTTCAGTCTCCGACACATATTCCTCTTCTTGATTGCAGCGAAGCGCAGATTGAGGTGGCGTCGGTAATGTGAGAGCTTCCCCGGTGGGTCCGCATAGCGGGGGGGTTTCCGAGTGTGTCGTGGTGAGATGGGTGGCATAACGCAGATACAGATGCGTTTCGAGGTGCTCGGCTGGGTCGTACAGATCCCTGCCCTCGTCGGGTCCGGGCGGGCTCGCTGGTTGACTGGGCACATAACCCTGTTCGTCGCCTGCTGGAGTAGGCGCTCTGGTGGGGACGTAATTGCTTCCGAGTTGGCTGGGCTGGTTGCCCTTGGAATAAAGAGTGGGGGACGGCAAAGGAACTCGGGATGATGCGGGGGAAGTAAGACGACTTCCTCGTTGGTGAAGGGAGAGGGTAGACGACAGGGGTGACGATGGCGTGGACTGTGTTTGGTAAGTGTAACGCTACCACGGCGTTTAGTTCGACTTGAACCCGGACAAGGGCGTTCACGACTTAGCTGGTCGTAGACACTCGCGTAGTGTCTCTGTTAATCCGTAGAATACTACTAAGGCGATCCACAAGAGGCGCCCCGATAGTACTAAGGCAACTCCGACTTGTCGTATCGAAAGGGCCAGGGTCTTAGACTCGAAGGTCAAGACTTATAGCAGGGGTTTCCCCTTAGAAGCGAGAAGGCGTGAAAGCCTGAGTAGAAGATAAGAGGTGTAGTGGTATTGAGAAGAAGACCAAGATGGTTTGTCTTGGTCTTCGTAGTCCACTATTTATACATATTGTAGAGGTAGCTTTGAAGCTCCTCTCGAACGTAACAACTAATAGCAGTAATAGCTCGAACCCTACTACCGCTGTACTAGTAATGAGTCATACCAGCAATCACATGCTAGTATCACTCGCTGACTGATCCTACTTGTCCATGACTAATCTCTACTTACTATCGTAGTCATAACCGTATAGTAAGCGTTCACTTCGACTCTCGTATCGTACTCCAAGTCCGTAAGTCCAGTCGTGACATCACCCCCTTTTCAGCCGCGGCGCCCACGACGCCGGCGGAGGCGCGGTCCCGACATCCACCCCGACTGTACTTCCTCGATGCGCTCCATTGTGTTAGCCATTTCGAGGCGGAACTTACTGCGCGACATTTCCCCCCGAATTCCTCCGAGCGCGGCGGCGAGTTGGTGAAGCCTCTGCTCCATCCTCTCAGCCTCGTACGCGTAGGCCCTGTAGCGGTGTACCTCCGCCCGGAGGCTCGCGTCGTGAAGCTCACCGATCGCGCGGTCGAGACGAGGGCGGTCGTGATACCCGCCTGCGAACAGGGCCATGTCCTCCTGAGGATAAACCTCCTTCCCAGTGGCCTTGACCTGGGGTTCGGCATACAGAGGCTGCGAGTACACCTTCTCGCTATCGGGGATGAGGCCGAGGACGATGGGGTCGGCCCCCATGACGACCTGTACGTACGCGGCCTGGCGCGTCACCCCCTGGCCGTCGGTGATTGGGAAGTGGACATAATCCTCTCCGCGGTTGTACTTGTAACCGTGGGGAGGTGGACCGAGCTCGGCATGGCGGAGTCGGAAAAGTGGGAATGGCGGGGGTGCGTCGGCCCGCACGCCGCCTCGATAGAGGGGGCGGCCATCGGTGTCGCACGCGTACGGGGTCTCGCGCGGATCGTCAGTATCGGTGGCCGTGGAGATGAGAGGGTGCTCAGCTGGGTAGTGATCCGCTAAGCTTCCTCGGACTTGTTCGAGGATTGTCTCCTCGCTTCTCGCTGTTCCATCCTCTTCCCTATCCACTCGCATCGCCTCTTGATGGCCTCCCGACGCCTCTCCGCCGCCTTCCGTAACTGCTCCCTCTTCCAATCCTCCGTGATTTGCCTCCACTTCTGCTCCTTCCACCGCTCCCAGTCGACTGTTGGCTGCGTCTTGGGCTTCTTCCTCGGTTCGATGCTCGACTCGTACTGGGATAGGTCGAGATGGGGAATGCTCAAGCTCTGGGAGAGCTGAGCGAAGCCGATTGACTTCGGCCGTCGTGAATGGGACCTCGTTGATCCGCTGGCCATCCTGGGACAAGATCCACCAGGTGGCGGGGTTGCTGGTGTCGCCTTCGTAGGAGGCCGGGATGGTGGACTGGAGAGCCTCGACGACCTCTTGATAGGTGAGAGGTCCCGCGTTTCGGGCAACGCGAGCGATGGCATCGGCGGAAGAGGGAACGGACATGGTTGAGAAAATGGAAGAGATGAGGAATCCAGTGTGGCGAGAGCGAACGGGGAATGAGGATTGTTCACTTGTCCTGCTTGTCTTTAAGCTGCTTGTGCGTCGGGGATTTAATGATTGGTACT
>JAKELG010000278.1:0-49542 GCA_021527035.1 Lactarius vividus | reverse complement strand
ATGTCTGTGGGGATGGACTCAGCTAATAATCCCAACTGTGCTTCTTCTTCTTCTGCTTGTGCTTCGAGAATGCGGATTTCTTCGGGGTTGCTTCCTAGTGACGGGGAGGGTGCCAGTGTTTTGGGAGTAGGGGAGCGGACTGGTTCTTCTTCTTGTCCGTCAATAGGTCCCCACTGATCTCTAGTAGTTGTTTCGCTTTGACGAATGTCGAGGTGGAGGCCTGATCCTGCGGGTCTGACGACTTGTAGTTTGCCATGGAGTTCGTCCCACCTGATTTCTGTCCAACAAGTGTGGTTGAAGTTGAATTCTACCGGGATGAGTCCAGTTTTGCCGTCCTTGTAAGTGTAAAGAACTACGTAGCCTGGGTCGCCTTGTTCTGTTTGCCAAAATGCTCCTTTGAGATATTGTTTAGGGACGTTGCGTTCCCCTCTTCTGTCGATATGATATGGTCTGAACGGGATCCAAAGATCGCGGGTTGTTACTGCGGAAGCCACGTTGAGGGATCTTGGTCTTAATGTTATGTCTACCACGGACGTTGGTCTGACTTAGACGCTGTTGTAACGTGGGTTCCCTCGGGGGTGAAACCTGTGATTGTCCGAGTGCTCGGGAAAGACTGCAGGGTGAGGCCAATACGTGCCTGTAGAGTCTCGGTAGGTATACAACGTCTCTTGGATGGGAACGTTCGGGGGAGGGTTTGGGACTTTGCGGATGTATTCCCACTCGAGGTTGTCGACGATATAGTAACAGTGAGTAGGACGAGCGGTGCGGGAGTTGAGGTATTCGAAGACAAGGTGACACGTAGTACCAGGCGGGTAACTCACGGTCGACTGATCTACCATTCACAGAGGAAGATGGAGATGAGGTCACGGGGATCCCTTCCTTGGTCACGGAGGGATATGCCGGAGCTAGTTCACTTAAGGACTTCGCAAGTCCTTAGCACGGGAGACGAGTAGAGGATGTGGTATTTGAAGAAGACCAAGATGGGGATCCTGGTCCATACTACTACGAGCTTAAATACAAGTAAGGGAGCTAGTTTCAGCTCCGCTCGAACTCGTATGTAACCAATAGCGTAAGTAGCGTATCCTAATAATAGAATACGCAGTCGTTATCGTAACACGGAACACGTACAACAATAAGAGACATCAGTCAGCAAACCTAATCACAATCACGTACAACAATAGCGAGCATCAGTCATCCAAACACGAGGCAGCATGATCCGAAGTCCATGACACATTACTCCTGACATACCAAGTCATCGTGAATACATCAGAGTCCACAACCGGTCCGGGCAGTCCGAGAACAGAACGTAACATTGGTTGTGCTCCCCAGGGGCCCAATTAATAAGCAAAAATCATTATTGAATAGGATATCCATAATTCTATTGGTATGCACAATATGAAGCAGCTGCAATGTGTGTTGTTGAAGCTACAGAAAATGAAAGTCAATTTCTGTGGAGGTGCTACCACAATAGTAGGGACAGAAGCTTGAGAATCAATCCCTCCCTCCCTGTGTTACTCATTACAAGTTCGCGTTGTGACGAAGGTGCTGATCAACCCAGTGTCAATGGTTGTCAAATGTTCGTGTCGTAAATCATGAATTACTACTTGTAATGCATATCGCACAACGAAGGGCGCTTGAGTTACACGATATCATATTGCCAGTGTCCAAGGCAGCGTTACGCGTCATGCACCATGCGTCAACCTTTGAGTTCTTCTAAGCACAAGCGATCAATCGATCAAATTCGATCACAGGTTGGAGGCGCGTCGTAAGCGTCTGGCCGGACTCGCAACCATTATGACCCTGCTGAACGACTCGGACCCCGCTGCGTCGAGCTCGGTTGCTTGACCGTGACCGCAGTTCTCCCATCAGAAATTTTGGTTTTAGCTCGCTTATATACTTCGTGATTCTAGCAGTGATGCCTCATCCGCCTATTCTCAAATAGCTGAGGTTACCACTAGGTTCTATTGGGCTTTTCCGCACCGCAGTTCAGTTGCTTTTGCTTGGCCTTCCGAAGCCCGAAGTTATCACAAGAGTTTTTATGGCCCCCAGGTCAACACCAGAGGTCGCATTTGGTTTAAAATATCTCCCCGTGTCAGCCAAACTCCTAACTCTCGGGAGAGGTGACGTCGTTCGTGTAATTTGCAGCTTAGACGAGCTCAGTGTTCGTTATATCCGTTTCCAATGGCTCGACTACACGAATATTTCCCGCAACCGTATCATTCCCATTCCGGCTTTTTCTGAACTCTTGGAAGCTTCGCGCCCGGGGGTAGGGATCGCGACGGCCGCCTTTGGAATCGTTGGATCTTCCATAGCGCCTGGGTTCTCAGCCACTGGCGAGTGTCTATATACTCCTGACTTGAGAGTTCTATCCGCCTTTGTGGATATGCCCCCGGGCATGCAAACTTGATGGGCTGGTTCGAGGAGAAGTTGCCCATCCAGAAACAAGTGGGAAAGGATGCCTTGGATATGCCGCTTTGCTCTCGGGGGCTTCCAAGGGGCATCGTAAAGTGTGTTGTTCATATGTCAACACTGTTGACAAACTTGACCGAACGATTTGTTTTCGGTAAGGGTCACGCTCTGGGCGCAGAGTTTCTCGCAGGATTCGAGACGGAATTTATTCTGCTTAAAGCGACCCAGCCTATCGAGGCCGTAAATGACGCTACTTGGTCAGCATCCTGTGCCTTTTCACCAGGATCTAATGCGGCAAAGTGCCTGGAAGAGATCGCCGATGCTCTCCAAACTGGTGAAATCGAACTCCTGATGTACTATCATGCACGTGCTTTTGCAAATGCACAACGTTGTGCAAATCTCAGAGATTGGACTAGATCACCACTTTCCCGATATCCTTTGTGCCCAAAAAAATTACACCATGTACAGTAGGTTGTGTAGATATGGGATCAGCCAAAAAATTGGGGATCAATTGTTGTTTGTAACGGGAAAGTACAAAGGAAAAGAGGGGAGTCATTTTTGAGAGGTTTCCATGCATGCAGATCCCAACGATCCTCTAGAAAAAAAGAAAAACTGCCAGGCTTGGGTGTTAAAGAATATAAAGGGGAACTTGTATGACAATTTTGGACTCACCAGGTGGATGCGATCATCTTGTGGAAGTGAAAGACACTGAATGTGCTCCAGAGGGTGACATGGGCGTGATGGATTTCAAACTCCTTTTGAAGACGGGTCGGCACTCTTGGTAACAGAAAGATCACCGGCTCCGGTGGTAACCACTTCCGCTGCACTCATTCCATTCCGTTCGTGTTTGAACACTCTCAGACATGGCAAGAAAGCGACTTAGCAAGAAAGCAAAGAGAAGACAATTAGAAGTCACTACAGAGGACAAGCTTCAAGAAGCCAGGGAGGCGCTCTCCAGTGGAACCTTCAAACACATCTCTCAGGCTGCACGACACTTTGGTGTTTCATACCACACTCTTCGACGTTGGCATCTAGGGCTCAACGTCCCCAAGTCCAAAGCACACGTGTCTGCGAGCCCCTGAATGTAACTGTTTCTGCCCCTTTCATACTCGGGCATTATCTCTCGTTGCTCGCGCTCACTCATAAACCATTCTTTTCATTGCCTTTATTCCACGTTCGCGTCCCATAACCTCACCAATAATGGTAGTTTAGATGTTACGTTTCATCTCGGACTGCCCGGCCCGGTTGTGGACTCTGACGTATTCACGATGACTTGGTACGTCAGGAGTAATGTGTCATGGACTTCGGATCATGTCGCCTCGTGTTTGGATGACTGATACTCGCTATTGTTGTACGTGATTGTGATTTGACCTGCTGACTGATGTCTCTTATTGTTGTACGTATTTCGAGTTACGATAACGACTGCGCATTCTATTATTAGGATACGCTACTTACGCTATTGGTTACTTACGAGTTCAAGCGGAGCTAGAACTAGTCCCCTTACTTGTATTTAAACGTCCAGTAGTACGGACCAGGATCCCCATCTTGGTCTTCTTCCAAATACCACATCCTCTACTCGTACTCTGTACTAGGGACTTGCAGTGTCCCTAAGTGAACTAGCTCCGGTATATCCCTTGCGACCAAGAGGGATCCCCGTGACTTCATCTCCATCTTCCTTTGTGAATGGTAGATCAGCCGACCGTGACTTATCCGCCCGGTACCACGTGTCATCTCGTATTCGAATACCTCAACTCGCGCACCGCTCGTCCTACCCACTGCTACTACATCGTCGATAACCTTGAGTGGGAGTATATTCGCAAAGTTCCCAGTCCACCTCCCAACGTTCCCATCGAAGAGACACTGTACACCTACAGGGACTCCACAGGCACGTATTGGCCCCACCCCGCAGTCTTTCCCGAGCACTCGGACAACTACAGATTCTATCCCCGAGGGAACCCACGTCACAACAGCGTCTAAGTCAGACGAACGTCCGTGGTAGACGTTACATTAGATATATACCCCTCCCTAGTTCAAGACCCCCTAATACAGTCAATTGTCGTTTTTTTTCAAGTTTGTGTGTGAGCGTGCAATCGTGTGCAATCGTGCTTTGCCACAAACACCAGAATGCTGACCACGAACCTGCTTGCTGAATGCTGCCGACTGTGTGACTATCTGTGACAAAAATTTGCAGATGTGCGTGCAAACTCGGATGTCGTCCGAACCCTCAAATAAAATAGAAACAAATACGAAAAAATCTTCAGAGGATGTAAAATACAATTGGCTATGAGTATGTACAATTTCTAGTAGCCACGACGAGTTGTTGAAGCTCCAGAGGTCATTTAGTGTTTTTTTTGCAAAGGGCCGTGCATGATAGTATCACTCTGAGGCAGCTCCTGGGCAGGTAAGAGACCTCTCCGTCATGGACGGAGTGTGTGGCGCTGATATGAATCACGGCTGGACAGTACTATCATGCACGGCCCTTTGCAAAAAAAACACTAAATGACCTCTGGAGCTTCAACAACTCGTCGTGGCTACTAGAAATTGTACATACTCATAGCCAATTGTATTTTACATCCTCTGAAGATTTTTTCGTATTTGTTTCTATTTTATTTGAGGGTTCGGACGACATCCGAGTTTGCACGCACATCTGCAAATTTTTGTCACAGATAGTCACACAGTCGGCAGCATTCAGCAAGCAGGTTCGTGGTCAGCATTCTGGTGTTTGTGGCAAAGCACGATTGCACACGATTGCACGCTCACACACAAACTTGAAAAAAAACGACAATTGACTGTATTAGGGGGTCTTGAACTAGGGAGGGGTATATATCTAAACTACCATTATTGGTGAGGTTATGGGACGCGAACGTGGAATAAAGGCAATGAAAAGAATGGTTTATGAGTGAGCGCGAGCAACGAGAGATAATGCCCGAGTATGAAAGGGGCAGAAACAGTTACATTCAGGGGCTCGCAGACACGTGTGCTTTGGACTTGGGGACGTTGAGCCCTAGATGCCAACGTCGAAGAGTGTGGTATGAAACACCAAAGTGTCGTGCAGCCTGAGAGATGTGTTTGAAGGTTCCACTGGAGAGCGCCTCCCTGGCTTCTTGAAGCTTGTCCTCTGTAGTGACTTCTAATTGTCTTCTCTTTGCTTTCTTGCTAAGTCGCTTTCTTGCCATGTCTGAGAGTGTTCAAACACGAACGGAATGGAATGAGTGCAGCGGAAGTGGTTACCACCGGAGCCGGTGATCTTTCTGTTACCAAGAGTGCCGACCCGTCTTCAAAAGGAGTTTGAAATCCATCACGCCCATGTCACCCTCTGGAGCACATTCAGTGTCTTTCACTTCCACAAGATGATCGCATCCACCTGGTGAGTCCAAAATTGTCATACAAGTTCCCCTTTATATTCTTTAACACCCAAGCCTGGCAGTTTTTCTTTTTTTCTAGAGGATCGTTGGGATCTGCATGCATGGAAACCTCTCAAAAATGACTCCCCTCTTTTCCTTTGTACTTTCCCGTTACAAACAACAATTGATCCCCAATTTTTTGGCTGATCCCATATCTACACAACCTACTGTACATGGTGTAATTTTTTTGGGCACAAAGGATATCGGGAAAGTGGTGATCTAGTCCAATCTCTGAGATTTGCACAACGTTGTGCATTTGCAAAAGCACGTGCATGATAGTATGTAGTAACAGGCCCTTTTCCGCCCTTGGAAGCAGCCGATGCTGTCGCATTCACTCGCGAGACTATCGTCAACATTGCTGCGAAGCACGGGTTACGCGCCACATTCGCTCCCTGAGTTTATGCAGACTCAAGTAAGTATGGTGTCTCGTCCCCAGATCAGATCATTGAATTGTTCGATCATAGCTGGAACGGCAGCGCACTCCCACATATCTATCCATCCCACGACTCAACCTCCTGCAAACCCGCCCCCAGCAAATCCAAATACTAATAAGGACACAACGATGACACCACTGGAACGATCGTTCCTGCAGTCTCTTCTCGAGAACCTTCCCTCTAGTACCGTATTTACGTTGCCAACGGCGGCGTCATATGATCGCGTCCAGGATTGCATCTGGTCATGTGGAACGTACGCTTGCTGGGGAGAAGACAACAAGGACGTTGCCATACTCCTCACCGGCCCGCCAGGCTCCCATCATCTCGAAGTGCGTACCATCGATGGAACGGCGAATCCACATATAGCTCTTGCCACTGTCCTTGGATTGGGTCTCATCGGAGTGCAGAAGGGTTTGGAGCTGAAGATAGGGGCAACAGACAGACCCGCAGTGTTCTTGAGCGCTGAAGAACGTGCGAAGAGGGGGATATAGTCGGGCACCTTCATCGTACCCTTAGCGCAGCAAGTGATGCCGCGCGGAAGGACGCGACCATTAGTGACGTTCTCGGTCAAGAATTCGTGCAGACGTATCTAAGTGTCAATGAGGTTCGTCATCATAAAGTTGTGATATTAGGATTCACCAAACTGACGATTCACAGACTATGGAAAAATACATAGACACGGGCAATGCTGAGCAAAACAAAATCAAGAACATACTAACCTATTGAGAGAAAGGGTCTAGGTCTCGTAAATGGGCGTCATTTTGTTGTAAATATAGAAGTCCGTCGTTCGACAATTGAAATGTCTTTCTAGTATTCGAACTCCCGAAGCAACGTGAAGATTTTTTTCTTGATCGAAGGCTATCCTACACAGCATCGAATTAGTCGGTTTTGAATCCTACTGACTTACCATCAACTTTGGTGACATGAGTGATGAATCCAAGGACGTTTGTGGGGCCGGCTGATCCGCAGGCTGACACAAGCTGCCACCTTGATAGGCTGATCTGTATATAAGGTTAACCCCAGCCCCGTTAAGCTGTAACGTCCCGAATCTAGACAGAGCCGGGCTTTAGAGGGTTGAGGGCGCCTGCGAGAAATGAGCACCACGCCACCCAAAGTTATATCAGGGATAACCCACACGCGAAGAGAATGAGTGTGGGAAGCAATGATCCCACCAACGTCGGAGATAAAATACCGTTGGATGGTCAACTGATATACAGTTTGTCACGAAGGTGTTGGGGGCAGAGCAGGAAGAATATTCAATTGCCAGAAAAAATCGGGGTATAGATAGTGAGGAATTTTACGCGAGAATTTACGTCTACGCCCCATTTCTTTCCGGAGCTCCAGCATCAAAAGCAATAATAGAAAGGGGCCAAGATTGATACTGTAAAAGCCCGTAGTTCGGCGATTGTCCGGAAGGAGGACAAAGTCACTCACGTGAACTACAGCGATGTAGTAGGAAAGACCGGCCCGATTGCCGTGATAAAGGGTAACGATAAAACATGTTTGAAGACAGGAAAGCGTCTTTCAAACAGCCCCCGCGCCATGTCTTAGACACAACTCTATCCCAAGCAGCCAGGCGTAAGAGGGTCTGTCTCCGTCTGTCTATGTATGACCCTTTAAAACTCATTTAATTGTATGTAGGCTCTGGAGGAACAGAAACGCGTGCGATACACACCCGTTCTTCAGGAAGTACTATTCAACGATCATGGCGTGTTTAGAGACGAGCCAAGCGTGTCGAAATCGAGCGCCATATCGATCTTTTTGCCGACTTGAACCTGGGAAACTCGGATGACGAAGTCCGTAACGGTGATGAACCGGATATCGTCCGAGACGGCGTCGCTCAGCTTGCCCCCTTGCTAACACCATCAGAGCCTAGTATATTGAGTCCAGAAGCCCACACTGAATCTAATGTGGTCACTGCATTCAAACGCAAGGGAAAGCGGAAGAAAGCAGCAACGACAAGGGTCTCGAACAAGAACACGAGCGCATGGGCTGACAAGTGCATGTATGCCGAATTGTTGGAGATGCAGGAATCAGATCTATGGCCCGGTGGTGAGGACGGGTTACCCAGCGATCTCGAGAGCGGTTGGGTAGCTTTGGCCCCCGTTCCCGTTGGGAAGAGGTGTCTGGCGATCTCGCATCAAGGCGGCGGAATGGTTGGTGTCGGTGAGCTTATTTTTTGTTTTTACATCGTCACAAGTCCGTCTCGTTGTTGATAGGTTGCGAACGCCAGTGCCCAACACGACCATCCGTTCCCGTGTTTTGGGAAAACCGCTCATGGCTCGTTTCCCGTCTCCTCTACCGTCGGATACCGTGTTGGATTGCATACTGGACCAAAATTGGAGGGAAAACGGCATTCTTCACGTTCTCGACGTCATCAAGTGGAAAGGACAGGACATCGCGGATTGCGAGTCGTCGTTCCGGTCAGCAGTTCCGTTCTAGTGTGGTGAGGGTCCCACACATCTTGATCAATATACAGTTTCTGGTGGCGGGATACACGGTTGTCCGAGTTGCCGCCCTCGTGCCCTCCCACGATATCCGCACCACCCCCGATCTCCACCCCCCAAGCTTCTGCACAAACGTCCGATCCACCCGGTGGATTTCGATTTCCATACCCTACAACATTTCTGCTCGTCCCGTGCTTTACCGATACGACTTTTGCGCATCTCCTTAGCACTGTCATTCCACGGGCCCGCTCATCCTACCGTACACAAGTATTCGTTCCTTCCGGACCTGCTGATGCCGACGTGATGGACATCGAATCGCCCCAGTCCCTAGGGCACGCACCTCGCACCTCGCAAGCCGAGATTCAGGCAGATGGTTTGCTCCTATATGTTGCCCAAGCGATCTACGAGCCAGGGACGAGTCCCTTGAGCAGTTGGGTCCCGCTAGCGTCCCCAGCTTCCGATGGGGCCAGTACCGAAACGTCGTCTCCATTAGACGTGTTCGAAAGGTGATTCCAGTTTCTTCTACACATAAATTGATTCTTATTGTCTGTAGACTCGTCAAACGAAGGGTTGCCCGGGGTAGTCGTTTGACTGAAGTGGACATGCTCTACTGACGTGGTGGTATCCTCCTTCCCCTGCAGTTGGTGTAGGAAGAGTAATGTACAGTATGCAGTCAAGGATATGACCAGAACCCGAAACCCTGAACAATCAATGCTTTATTCTCCTTATTCTTCGAACTAAGCATAGCTCGAAAAGAGATAGAGTCGAAGGCAGCACACGAGGTTGTAGCATCGACTGCTTGCGCGGAGCGGATAAACAATGTGTGCATGGACAGTGCAATCATCGTCCAGGGTGCCATGGACCTTCTATCTGTGACCAGCTGAGAAAAGAGGCAGTTGAGACGCTATGTTGTGCAAACTTTGGTTTGGTTTCTTGAGCTTCTACTGGCTCCAGATAGTACAATAAGCGCGATGGAGGTCGGGTCCTGACAACAAAAAACAGCCGTTCTAAAGCCGTCCGGAAAGCGGCAATGAATTGAGCCGGCGGGGCACAACGAATAGAACCCTTATCGTCAAATCGGAACTTCCACCGGTCGGCTCTCTCATTTTTGATTTGCGAATCAGGGCAAGCGAGACTCTAGTTGGACCAACCAGCGAAGTCGTCGCTCTAAGATTTGATAACGCGCCCTCATGTGGATAACTTGCTGCCGTCTTTGACTTTCAGGGTTCACGATCACCGGACTGGATCGCGTGACGCCGACGATTAGGGTTGAGCCTAACCCGCAACCGGCGGGGCCGGATTGTGTATCATATTAGTTGGCGCATAGAACAAGTACAGTGATATCGTAGGAGATGCCCGTGTATCAATATGAGAAGCGCTCCTGAAGAAAGGGAGGCGAAAAAGTCAAATAAAGAAATCGAGGCAATCAGGATGGGTACCCACCCTCAACTTTCTACCCGTAAGTTGGATTGTTGGCACGGTGAGGAGAAACAACCCTGCAACGACGCTGGATTGTCCACGGGAGATCAGATATATTACAAATGACCGAGATGACGACTTACGCAGCCTCGCAACCAAACGTTTGCAACGCCCCATGTTTCGTCGCCCATGGGACCTGGAAATACGCGACGCTAAAACCACCAAGTGTACGCGCAAGGTTCAACAGCGCGCTGATTTCGCCCTGGTGTTTCGGGAAGCAGTCGTTGGCGTACGCGTCTAAAAAAAGGGAGTGTGTGGAGCAAAGCGCCCAAATCGTTCATTTTCGTCCCGGAATACGTGAATCGAGAGAGAGAGAAAAAAACCTACAGACTGCAACGGTATTTACCATGATCGCGACCTCAGCGATGCCCCATCCCATCACAAGCGCACCGACAGACAGGTGATTTTGAAATGTCGCGCCGAGAACGACGAAGCCACAGATATACAGCGGAACCGCTATGTAGCATGTCCTGTAATTGTGTCACCACCCGGCCGTCACGATCGCATATCTTCTCTGCGTACCATAGCCGGCTTTCGGCCTCGAAAACGCCATTATTGCGTCTGGTGGTGATGTGCATGATGGCATCGTTCACGAAATGACCGATGAGTTCGCCTATGAGGACGGCGACCTATTGTGCAGTATGGATGAGCTATGTTGTACCTCGTGTTTAATGATAGCACGAACCATTGGCGTTGCATATGCCCCAGCAATGGCGTATTGGGAAAATCCATAACCTTCTGGAGGCGGCGAGCCAAGAAAAACGGCGTTGGTGACCTAACAAAGTGAAGGGAGAATGTACCCCAGCCCTGGAAAGGTACTATCATCAATACGTACGTTGATGCCAATCCCGAAACCAAACAGAAGGGCCTGTGCACCCCGTCCTTCCTCAGCCGACCGAGCACAGTCAGAAAGAAGTATAAAAGTACCTCGAAAAGTACTATTCCTAGCAGGTGGGGTCGCCAGACGAGCTTGAACGGGGCTGAAATGGCCTCCTGCCAGGTTGCCCTGTACTTAGCCATCTTCATGCCAGTGATTCCCACGAGCGACTCGACGCGATAGCGTAGTCCGCTCGACGATGGTGGTGGGAGACCCCGTACGCCCCGGTCATACATCCTGCCCGAAGAGATAAAAGCTTGTTTTGGAAACGAGGGCGCATTAACTCACGTTTCGCGTCCAAAGAAGACAATGAGGAAGAGCACCAATGCGCCGTACATGGAGCCAATTCCGTACGTCCACCTCCAACTGACAACCATCACGTATCAGCATTAAAATCCAATTTAGGAGGTGGGTGGATCAACCTAGCTCTCGCGACGAGGAACCCAAACGCAAAGGGCGAGAGGAAAGGCGAAATGACGAATCCCATCGTCCAGATGTTTAACTGAACGAAAATCCATCAACTACGGATAATCGATTACTAGGAAGTTCCTCTCGCCTTTCGCGCTTGACGATGGAAAGGGTACATATCCGTGACAACGTAGAGTCCCTGTGTATGCGTTTCAAGACACAAGCCTCAACGCCAGTATTAGGCAAATTCGCACAGTCACCTGTGGGCACGTCCTGTGTAAGGTTAGGATACCGTAAGCGCGCCATTTTAAGAACTAGTTTGCGTACCCAAAAAAGGCTGTCAAGCATCGCATCGCTGTACATCACGAGAAGTTCGTGAGTTCGTGCCGGAGATGTCCCCAGTGAAGCATGTACTGACCTGTGAAAGTTTTGAGATTAGGTGCAAAAGTGCAGCCGACGAGGAAGCCAAGCGCGAGAACCTGCACCATAACGGATAAGCTGGGATAGGACAATAGATTATCGAGTCCCACGCGCCTGTGACCAGAAGAGCACCGGCAAGCGCCCATATCGACGCATAAGCATCACTGCAAAAAGGCTACCCCATCCTATCGCGGACAACCCCCGCTCAGTTGCGAATTCACGACGAATGCACCAAGCCTTTTCTCACCGAGAAGAAAGATGCTCCAGCTGAAAGTAAATGTGAGCTAGAGACGTGCTGACTGCCAGAGAGATATGTACTTGGACGTGAGATTGTTGATCACCCCAGGGTTGGTGTCATACTGCTCCGCGAGTGCGAAGATCGATGCGATGCCTGAATTTGGAACAGACGAGTCTCAGCTCTAGCTGGGCACGGCCGTCCTTCCATCTGCTCCGCACTGACCAATTCCCGAGTCAAAGTCGGGGACCACCGCAGCGAGCGTGATAATGGCCAGTTGGACGGTCTTACGCCATTCAGACCACTGAAAAGTCTACGGTCAATACCCCCCGTGTAGGTTGAAACCGCTAACGAACGTTCTGAGGATCCTCCGGATCGTCTGTAGGCTGCGGCCAAAGAACTGTCTTCCCGTCTGGTGAAAGCTTCAGGCGCGACGCGACCTTGTCGCCAAACTCAATTTGCGCCTCCCTTGTTGAACCAGTTTTCGGTACTGCTTATTACCAGCAAGAGACAAAAAAAGCGGACGCACGTAGGATCCAGGACTAATCTACCGGCACGCCTTTCATGATATGTGCTCAAGTCGATGTCTGGAAAAATAGCACCAGGAACGCCGGCGGGGAGGTCGGTATCCTTCTCGTTAACGCTTGACTCAGACATCGCTGACGAATGCGATATAATGGTGAGGAACCAAACGCTGAGCGCTGAGAGAGAAGGCCAACCTTATGTATGGTTCTAGTGGCGCGGAACAAAAAGTTTTTAGTCTTTCCAGGAATCGGTAGAACTTAGAGGCGCTGTTCGACTAAGGTGAAAAAGAAGCCTGATGCACGAGGGACATGCTGTATTTTAGTTAGTCTGCCCCGCGGGGCACACCTGAATGGGAACGTGAGAGGGCAGCTCACAAACCGGGACAGGGTTCTTCGCCAACACAGAACACCCCGGGTCATATGCACACGGACGCGGCCTACCGCGCGTTCAATTGAACGACTGCGCCACCATTGTGGGAGCAACAAGCGGCGGTAGAAGCCGCCCAGGAACGGTACTAGGAAATTGCTTCCTGGCATGATCATTGATCATGCCAGTGTCCACCCGCGTCCGGAGTATTACTACAGTGACCTTACGTCTCTGACAGTCCTGTCAGCTGACAACCTCCGAGACGCTATCGGACGAAGACCTAATCCAACAACACACGGCGCAGGCAACGGCTGAGCGCTGAGCGAGGGCAGTGCGCCACGTAGCGCCTCGTGTCAGCCACGGAACTTGGGGGTAGGGCTACATCCGACATCGACTACTGGAGAAGAATCTCATAGCGACCTCAAATACCCGCGATCTGGGATCGATGTATACATGACATCGCGAAGGGACATCACACAAGGAAGAAAGGTGGTTACAATGACCGATGTTATTATAGTACAGTTGGCACCGCGGGATACGCTGTCCAATACTACCTCCATTCGTATGCCAGTGGTAGCGTTGGCTGGCTCCTCGCTATTCATCATAATTCATTCGCGCACGTCGTGGGCATCAATGAACGCATCGCTTATGGCATCGTTGTGAGTAGTGTATCCGTGATTCAGCAACGTGGCAAGCTTTGTTCTCTTTCCTTTCCGACTTATTGTAGCAACCGCAGAAAAGTCCCTATCGATACCAACACCCGATAAAATAGCGCAGAACGCATGAAGTGGAGATTTGCTATTCGTTCGTATCCGCGCGACCAAGCGGGGCATTCCTGGGCTGACGGCGCACGATCACGGTGGCCTTTTGCTTTCACGAACGACCTGTGAGAGGAAAAATCGAGAAGGGAGTCGTTGAATGGTACGTGTCGTCGTGCATGTCGTTCGTAGCTTTATTCTGGTGGCGAGTGAGCGCCATAGTGAGCAATGCTGACCATACAGAGATTTCTGCGATCATCCGCTGGGCAGCATCGTTGCAAAACAACCATCGATCTGTCCTCTATATACAAATGGTGTCCCGGTGAACATTGTGCCCCAAGTGGGCTAGACCATGACTATATTCCGGATCCCACCAGACCGTTGGGAGGGTCCTTAATCACAATATACCCTGCACGATCCACGTCCTCCCCTCGTCACCACTTCCAAAAACTACTATGCGACACTCATGCACTTTCTGTCGCACTATCGCGCCCTACATACTCCTCTTCCTGCACTTTGTCTGCCTCCAGCCGCCTCTGTACCTTCTGCACCTCCCAGGCCCAGTCCGTCTTCAATGCGATCCAAACGCCCAGCGCGGAGCCGTAGACAAGGGAAACCGTCAGACCATACCACAATCCGTGTAGTCCCATGTTACACCGGAAAGCAAGCCAGACTGCGATCGGGATACCTACGTAGCGCTCCAGTCAATAACATAACCTCCTCGGGGCCAAGAAGTCAACTCACCGAGTACATAGTAGGCACTGGGAAGTGTCACTTTAGCGATTGCGACTCGAGATGTTACGGCGGGCGTACCTCAAACTCAGCAGAGCGCCAGTAAACTGTCACGAAGAACATAAATTCAATCAATACCAGACCAAGGGAAACTTACCTGCTTCCCGCGAGCTCTTAAAATCCCCCCCGAAACCGTGTTGAGCCCATCGAATACCTGGAAGAGGGCAACGAGGGGAAGAATTGAAGCCACCAAGCTGACGACATCTAAGACAAGGACAAGGTGAGGCAATTATGCCTGGTAAAGCCGAGTGTATGGACGCACCAGGGTCATCATTAAACAAGTAGCCCCACTTGTTCTTGAAAGTCAAAAATATAGCGCTGTGGTGGTGGATATCAGTAACCCGCCACATAGAAGGAAGGCTGCTCCTGACCTAGAGACGCCTGCAAAGAAGAGAGCTAAGAGCATTGACATCTTCGCAGATACTTCGGCACGGGCGGCGTTCTGTTCTCCTAGGAGATTGCCAATTCTTCCACAATATTAGAGCGGGGACAACGAGAGAGCGTTGTACGGATACCTGACAGAAGAGGCCACGCTCAAGGAGAAAGGTGCCTGAAATGCCGTTGACGCGGAAACTAACAATACAGACTGCGCCGCAAGTACGGTAGGCCCGAGACTAGTTCGACCTGAGCATTAGCAACCTATACAAGCTGACGTGCTTGAAATTTACAGGCTTGCGGCAACTGGGTTATCACCTTAGTACCGATATCTAAGCACAAAAACGATCACTCACGGCCAATAAGTTCCCAGGACCACCACTCGGACGCCGTTTGCCCTGGAGGCCAATGTAAATGGTAGGTGAATGCGCGGTGACGGGAGACAAACCGATGCCCCCTAGGCCCAATTTCACGAGAACACCGAGGCCGGTGAAGCTACGACGCGAGAAGGGGTGCCAGGCAGTGCTTGGAACGAAGAAAATTCCGTATACTATGGACGAAATAGAAATCAAGTTGAAGGATATTGCGGTAGCCAGGGGCGCTCCTACAAAGCCAAGAGCGATGGGTTCGGGACCACAGACTGAGGTGCTAAAGGTCAGTTACAAACTAAGACATGACGGGGTGACACTTTGATACCAAGAAAATAGTTAAGAAATGCGTTGATCGGCGCAACGACGAGGATGATCTGGGTTGGAACCATGAAAAGACCTTGGGATTGGAAATATCGACTTGAAGACCGTGAGGATGCTTCCTATTGGTAGAATGGAACTCACCGAGAGATACAGTTGAACGCATATGCAGGGAGACCAATGGACGCATACTTGAGATAAACAGCAGCGAGGTGAGCAACATCAGGCTGCTGGTGCAAAAAGAGTAAAATTGACTCGGCATTAAGCCATAGAAAGGAGATAGGCTGGGAAGGTGATTGGTCCGCCATACCCCAGGAATTGTGGCGGTGACAGGACGTACTATCAAAAATGCAGCCATCACGACGGCTACATGGAAGGACGATCATCAGCTGACACGAACGGAGGCGAGGTTGGTCGTTCACAAACCCATGCGCTGAGACCAAAGTCCGACAAGTTGCGGGTTTGGCGATGTCCAAGCACTGGGCAACATAGTATCGAGGGTGCTGGAGAGACCCTGTATGATGCTGTAGCCCGTGACACTAGCCGTCATCATGCCAAGGGTGGACGCCGCGAGCGCGACAGTCGAAAGGTGGCCGATAGACACGACCGAGGCAATAACAAGAGAGTATTCGAGGAGGTGAGTGCTGAATCCACGTCGTCAGCCGAAGTCAGAGACGACGTGTAAATGTAACGCATACCCGAGAACAGGCATCGTGTATTCAAGCAAGATTCGTAACTCGTCGCGGTAAACCCTGGCGGAGCTCAGCGGGTTGGCAGGATCGTTACTGGCACTACCCTCTTCGTCAATGCGAGGGACGAGAAGTGGGGAGTATTCATCGGGCCTGGAGGCCTTCGGCGAGAAATGTTCGGGTGATTTGGGCTGCAGAGGTTGCAAGTAGGGAAAAGGAAAGCTAGTGCGGCGACCGATGGGACGGCCGTGGGGGTGAATGTCATCTTGAACGTCGTTAGAGTCAGTGAAGTCGTGTGTGTCATCAGGAGAGTCGTCTCTATTGGCGTTTTCTCTAGAACTGGCGTAACGAGACAAGAGGGCATAGTCTGAAGGCAAAGAAGAAGGGGTACCGTAGTGGATAGAGGCCATGGCAAAGGAGACGGCGAGAGCGGTGAAAGCACACGACCGAATGCCGTTCCGAATCCGAATTTACCAAAAAAATTAGGTTAGGTTAGAATTATAATTAATTTTAGGTTAGCAGAGCCACAATCACTCTTCTTAGGGTTCTCCTCGATTTCCTTTTCTGGACATGGACTCGCCCTCACTCGACTTTGACCAACGCGCTCGCATCGCTGCAGTTCGCGTCGACGGCGCAAAGAGCACCAGACGCTCCTTTCTAGCGTCCCTCGTTCACCCACATTTGCGCGACCATTCATCGTCGGATTCCTCCTTCGAATCCGTTCTTCGCACAACTCGTGATATTGGCCATTTCTTGGTCCAGACCGACCTCTTCAAATCGGTCCAGGCCCGTTTAGAACCATCTGTGGAACCCGCATCAAAACCAGGCGACGTAGATGTGATCTTCACCACTCACGAGCGCCCCCGTTTCTTTCTCAAAACCTCTACCGAAGTTGGCAACAGTGAGGGCAACGCGGTGTGTTCCGTCCGATTCCCACGTCGGGCAAGCCACTCACGCCTGTTTTTTTTTAACCATAAAGAGCGCGACTAGTAGAATAAGAAATGTCTTTGGCGGAGCAGAAACATTCGAAGCGAACGTCTCGTTCGGCACCAAGACACGTCGCTCCTTCCATGCCACGTTCACTGCGCCGATCACCCCCACCCTCGATACCCACGGAGAGCTCTCCGTTTTCGCCCTCGACCGCGACAACACCTTCCTACATAAGCGCCACGGAGACCCTCCGTGGTGCACGCGCCGTCATCCGCGTACGTCGCGTCCGTGTCAGCCCCATAGATTGACCCGCGAATACGCTGCATGGCATCAGCGAGGTGCCGTCGGTACCCATGCAGGACAACACGAATTCGGCTACGAGGCGACGCTGCGCCGCATCGGGGACCTCCAGCCGACCGCGTCCATCAGGTCTGTCTCCCCCCCAAATCTCTCCCGAACAGAGCGACGTGTTGACGTGTCATCCCTCAGCGTGCGCGAGGCCGCAGGTACCTCCATGAAATCGTCGCTTTTCCACGCATGGACGCGCGACTCGCGCGATCACGCCATCTTCGGCTCGCGCGGCGTGCGTGCGCAGTTCCGACACGAGCTCGCCGGTCTCGGCGGCGACACCACGTTCTACAAGGCAGAGGGAGGTCTGCAGGCTTCGCGCGTGCTGCTCCCTGGCGTCGTCAGTCCAACCCCCCTCCCTCATCACTGACATCGAGCAACCTGACGTCCACGTCTGCAGCTCCTCTCGCTAGGCGCACGCGCAGGAGTCTTACACCCTCTCGGCGGCGACGGAAGTGCGTACGCGCCGACCCTCTCAGACCGCTTCCAGCTGGGCGGACCGACGAACCTACGGATGTTCCGAGCGAACGGCCTCGGGCCGCACGATGGCAGTGCGTGCTTTCTCTTCCTTTTTCTAGCAACGCTGACGGCGCGCCAAGTGGACTCGCTCGGCGGCGACCTGTTCTGGACCGCCGGCGCGAGCGTCATCACGCACCTACCCTACAAGCCCCTCTGGCCCGTCAAGGCGCACGCGTTCCTCAACGCGGGCCAGCTCGAGTCGGTCTCCTGGCGCGCAGGTTCAGGCTCGTCGGCACTACGGTCGAGCGTCGCGGCCGCGCTCACCAAGCCGTCCGTCTCTGCGGGCGTCGGTCTGATCTACTTATTCGACCCCGTGCGCGTAGAGCTCAACTTCGGCGTGCCGCTCGCCGCACGGGCTTCGGATGGCGTGCGGAAAGGGGTGCAAGTCGGCATTGGGCTCGAGTTCTTGTGACACCATCTCATATATATCATAGAGAAAGCGCAAAAGTACTCTTTCTTATTAGTTATCTAGAGCACATACAGCAGCGGCTATGGATACAATCACATTGTAGTCAAGGTTCAAGGTGGGGGTGTAAAAGACCCGGAGCGCGGATGATCATGGGGCGAGCATCATGGCAGATGCTTGATCCGTCGTGCTTTGCCAGTGATACTGCCCGTACGCTCCAGCGCAGACTTGAGACCCTTGATCGTCTGCACAATCTCGTCTACGCGCGCAACAAGCCCATCGTGAGCGAAACAGGTTTTTTTTTTTTAAAAAAAAAAAACGAAGAGAAGAACGCACTTGCGAGCTTGGGGTTTTCCGCTTCGAATTCATAACGCTTGTGCCCGCCGTCCCCGCGACGGACCACGATGCGGAACGCGGACGAGGGCGTTTTACCAGTCTGGCACGAGAAGAAGCTGTTGATATGATAGGACGACGTCTTGCCGTTGTCAAAAACCGCTTTGGCGGCTTTGTTCGCCGTTGGCATAATCTTTGATAAACAAAAATCGGTCAAAGGTTCAGTGGGGAATAAGGGACGGCGCGTACGTGGATGTATGGCCCGTCGATCGCAAGCGTGCGTTCCTGTTTTCCAATGATCATCGGCATTTTTCTGTATACGGTGTATTTCTTTTTTTTTTAATACAAAAAAAAAAAAAGACAGATCAACGATGGTTCGCGACAACTGCAGGACGTCGGCACTGACCTTGTACGCAGCCGTAAAGTCTTGCGAAGCGTTAAAGTCCAAGTCGGGTGCATCGGACATGCGCTTGAAAATCGAAGCTGTTACCAAGTGTGATGAAAGCGCGTTCTTTTTGCAAACACGCGGCAACGCACCGTTCGGGTCTGTCGACCGGCCAAAAGGCCGTACGTCCAGGTTCAAGTGCGGGAGCATCGAGCGCTTGACGAGCCTGAGGTCCGAATTGCCCTGCAGACTCGCGACGGTGCGGTCGAGAGGGATGAGGATGCTCATGTCGGACAGCAGCAGCGCGTACTCGTTGGCCTGCAGCTTCCGCCGCCGACACACCATCTCCAGCGCCTCTTGCATGTACATCGTTGCCGAGCTGTGCGGAGCGTTAACGCCTGCGCGAAGAAAGGGACTGAACGTACACGGAGATGGTGGTGTACAGGTGTGCCGCGTCCGCGGTGTCTTGGATGCGAATGCGCAGGAAAATCTGGGGGCCTGCGGGGTTGTACGACCCTGGGAATATCGAATTGCTTAGCGTAGAGGGGAGCAGCGCACTGGCGCTGGTGCTCGGTGCGATCGCGGCGGCAGGTGCTGCTAAGGCCGAAACGGCCAAGTCCGCCTTTTTGGTCTTGGCTACGCGCGATGGACTTCGTTGGATCTTGCTTTCTAGAATCTTGTTCTGTTGCACTAAGAGCGCTGCTATCAGCGACAAAGCCGCTGGTCCTGAAATGGAATGGCCGACGAACCTTGCGTGGCGTCCGCCTCAAGGACCGCATACGCCTCGAAATTGAATTTAGATATCTTAGAATCTCGGGTCGGGGCTAGAGAGAGAATTATAAGCACATGGTCTCGGGAACAATAGGTCGACAACTCACGAGGAAAGTCTTCATCCACCTCGCCGTCCTCCTCGGCGATCTTCAGCACCCACCCGACGGCACTCAGCTTTTCTTCAGGCACGTTCGGATCCTCGTCCAGTCTAGGCAGCCAGCCCTCCTCCCAATAGCTCCAGAGCGCGAACCCGAGCACCTCTTCAATCGTCGCGTCCTTCCTCACGCTCAGCGTCATCGGCTTCCCCGCGGGCTCGCGCGCGAACGGGAAGAACACGGTGACGGCCATCGACGCGGAGGGCGGGACGCCGCGGCCCGAGATGCCCGAATAGAGGTCCGAGAACGGGTTGGTCGTGTTCGCGGCAGCCATCATGCTGCTCAGCGCCGACTTTGCGGGGCGCACTAGGAGCACCTTCTGTCGCGCGAACAGGTCTTCCTCTGCGGCGGCGCCATGCGAGGGGCGCCGGGGCTTGCCTCCTGGCGGCTTTGGGGGCGCGGGCGCGTGTTCGGACGTCCGCGGGAAGAACGGGGTGACCATCTCGAAACCCGGTTCGCTCGGGCGTGCGCCGGCATCCGGGTACGACGAGGAGGGGGGCGGCGCGGGGGCGGGTCTTCCCTCAGTGACGGGGCTGAGGCGGGAGCGGCTGCGGGAGTGCAGAGGGTGCGGTGAGACGACGCTGAAGGAGTTTGACGCGGACAGGCTCGCGCTGACGCCGGATAGACCGTCCGAGACGCTGTCCGACATCGCCCCTTCCAGTCTCGTTGTGGCAAACTCGCTACGGGGCAGGTGTGAGCCGAGGCACAGCGTAAAAGGACGACGGCGGGGGGACTCACGGATCAAATTCGTCGCCGTCGATGTCCACGCTGACGCCGACATCGACCACGTCATCGAAATCCACATCGTCCTCCGGCGAGAACGAGTCCTCCTCCTCTTCGTCTGTTTCCGATAACAGTTCTGGGGTGGCGCCCTTCTCCGGCGATGTGAGGACCCTCGTCTCGGGAGCGGCGGCGGCAGCGGCAGCAGCGACCCCCCGCCGGACCTGTATCCTCAACCTCCGCCGCTCGTCCATCTCTGCGGCCCCCTTGAACTTGGGGATGAATACGGGCTTCAGAGGTGGGTCAGCAGTGGCTCGCGCATGGTCCTGTGGAGACGGCTTTAGTACGTTGTTGTTGTCGTCCTGTGAGGCTGCGATGACGATCGGCCGGGTTGGCTTGGATACGAGGCGTCTGCCGTTGACGCTCATTCCGAGTCCACCTGTACGAGAGGGTCCAAGGATCGTAGGTGTGTATTTGAGACCTCTGGCACCCAGAGAGTTGGAGACGCTGCCAGGATGCGCAGGTCCATCTGACAATTCACTCACAGAGAGTGGGGGACTGGGTGGTGATGCTAGTTCTGGCCACTTGTTGGGGTCTGCGAGCGAAGCGACATTGATATAGGGATTGGTAGAGAATGAGGGGTTGAAAGAGATGAGACGAGGGCCATATGGGTCCTCGACGTTGCGTAGATAGCCGAGACGCAGGCTATGAATCAAGAGGCTGAGGGACTAGAGATTAGCAGCGCTGCTTGAGCACAAAGAGACTGAACACACGCACTCGGGGTCACTCAAGAGTGACATTGGGGAATAAGATGATGATGATATGAGATGATATGATATTACTCTACAAATACAACGACCCTGTCTAGTTTTACTTCCACGCCGGCTTACTACTCCCCGTGCCACCACCCCCAAGCCGTACAGCACTCTTCTGTCTCCGCAACTGCAACGCGCGCTCCTCAATCTCCCTTGACCGCTCCATCTCCTCGAAACTGTTTACAAGATCCTTCACGCTCCCACTGCTGCTTCTCCGCCCATCGGGTATTTGTATCGGCAAGGATGCCGCAGGTGGAGGAGACACCGGGCGCAGTTCGACCAGTCGCTTGGGCGCCTGCGAGAGCGTCGGAATACGGCTAGGGAGTGGGGCATGCTGTAGGTGCACCAGCTCCTTCGGGTGCGCTGGCCGTGGCACGGATTTTGGTTGTGGTGTTATCACCGGACCGCGCGTCTTGTCTATCATTTCTGGCGGGGGGAGAGGCAAACCTGGGCGAGCGGGCTCGCGAGTCTTCTGCGCTGGCGCCTTCTTCTTGAGCGTCGGAAGATAGGAGAATAGAAATCCCTTCATGCGACTACCTACAGAGGGACTTGGAGGAACCTCCACTTGCGTCGGCTCGTCGTCGAGAGGGTAGGACTGGGTGCCATCCTGTTTGCTCAGCGACTTGGCCTCTTCCAGTAAGTGTGAGTAACGGGGAGCCATGAGTGATGCCGGAAGTCGGGGGGTAGTCTGTCCAAGGAATGCTGGTGCAGCGAGCCTAGGCAATGTCGAATCGACCCCTTGCCGTCGCGCGGGATGTATCGGCGTGAAGTCGGGAACCGTAGGAGTGGATGAAGAAACCGACGAGACGCGCAAGGTTGGTGTGGGTGGCGCACCGTCCCCAGCACGTTGCTTCCTTTGCAACGCCTTTGCGCGTTTCAACAAGTCCGGCCTGCAATGCAGATTTGTTGCTATGGGAAAAGCACTCGGAGAGGCAAGCGCTCCAAACGTACCGGTCAAATGATGGGCCAAGGCCACTGACCACTTCCTCTCCACCGAAGATATCCACGAACCGCCCCACAACATCGTCGAGGTCGACCGCGTCTACATCGCACAGCGTTCCTTCACTACCCCACCGAGCGCCGATATCAAGCCTCACATCGGTGAAGCACGCGTCGAGCAACTTCCAATCACTGCGCGACCACTCGCGTGGCCCATCAGTATCAATTACCAACGGAGCTTCGGGGCGCCGAAATGACGCTGGTGCCGGTGAGGGGGTCCGGGGAGAATGTTGTCCGCGCCTCAGGAATGTCGGGGGCTGGTCGAGTTCGGATTCTGCCTCGCTTAGCAATTCGGGAAGTGTCATGGACGGGCTGTTGGCCGTGACGACGCGTCCGTCTACGACGACGCCAAATGAACGACGGCCAGAGCGAGCGGGCGACGAGGACTTCGAAACACCAGCGCTCGCGAGGTCGGCACGCCGAGCTTTCCGGACGAGTGATTCTACAGTGCGGGGCGAGAGGCGACGGCTGCGGGCAACTTTCGTGACAAGGTCCCAATCATGCTGGACGTCGGGTGAAGATGAGGGGAGAGTAACAAAAGGACTAGAGCCAGGACATACCTGCTTGAGGATCGCGGCAGCCCGTGCAGCAGCCCAGGGGTCATCGCTAACGATCTTGACCACGCTCAAATCGCTCTCATCACCACTGTCCTCCTCGGATTCGGCGTCCACTGTTTCGGGCATGAGTTCATCCCCCTCGATGCGCTCGTCGAGTACTGCCTGCTGCAACCCAAGTGTTTGGGGTGGCGGTTGTGGTTCCTCGGACAAGGCATGCTCAACAGATTCTTCATCCGTCTGCTCCTCTCCGAAAAGTTGGCTTGGACTGATGTCACGATGAATAGAGGTAGAGTTGAGGTCATCGTCTTGTACGGTATGAACTTCAGGGACGCTTTCTTCGACGGGTGCATTGTCATGCAGACCCCGGTACGCGCTTTCATCTCCGGCCACGATGTCCTCTTGAGGAGAAGTAGGCGAGCCCTGTGTGACATTGCCCTCATCACCCTCTTGGTCGGCCTCCGTAGGGATAGGAGGCGTAACACGGCTCTCGTGGGTGACCAAATCGTCAGTCAACTCTGGGTGTTCTTTGTCCGTGAATTGCTCTTGATGCACTTCACTTTGTACGGCGTCCCCGAGGGTTTCTGGGACGTGACCATCTTCCTTCTGTTGACTCGAAAATCGTAGCTTGGCCAGCGGAAGATCCACATCGCTATTTTCTTCGACATCGCTGTGTGCATCGCCTTCGAGGATGGTACCCACTTTCCGAGGGAATGGGCTAAGTGGACGTCCCCATTGCTCGATCCTCTCTCTAGTCGCGCTCGTCGGGGGGTCTGTTTTGGTCGGCACGCGCACCACGCGAAACTTGCCCGTAAATTCGCCTTCTTGCTCTGACTCGCCCTCATTGGACGAGCTCCAGGGGTCACCACCAGCCGCCCCGGCGAAGTTGAATACTGGCTGCTCGGGGACATCGGGATCCTCATTGTCTTCTACATCGGACGGGATGCCCGGAAGAGGGAAATCGAGGGCGCTGGGTTTGAGTGGCGACGTCTGTTTGCTCGGCCCAGGAGGTGTGCTCTCAAGTATTGGTGTTTCACGTGCGTGCGTTGGGATTGAGGGACGCGGGGGTCGCAAACGAGCATGAAGTAAGATGGGGTCATCGGTGGGCGACGGGGGCGGAGGGCGAGATAAATCGATCTCGGGAGGCTCCTTCTTGATCACGACTTTGAGTATCTTCTTCCGCTTACTGGATTTCGACACTCGTGGACTAGCTACAAACACCTCGCGCGGGGGCGTGAACTGTTCAGCTGGAGGTTCGTAAGGAGGAGCAGGCGTAGAAGACCGGGCCCGCGCAGACAGGTGTTGATGGGCGTGTGAAGGGACTGGAGGTATATAATCCGCCTTGACGTTTCCCGAATGAGGTGAATGGAGAAGTGCGGAACCGCGTCGAGACCTTGTTGGGCTAAGAGAGGAAGTGCGAGAACGCCCAAGGAGATGGGAGTCGATACCCTCTGGAGGGGGAGCATGGCTTTGGCGCTGTTTCCTCCGAACGGGGGACGCGTGGTTAGTCTGAGAGTGTTCCTCTGAAAATTGCCAGTACTATGAATTGGTGGACCACGGGCATTCAAGGACACCGACTCACCTGCATCCGAACACGTGGGAGCCATGCGTGTTTGCTTGCGAGATTTCGGGTTGGGGCTCGCTTCGATCATTCCACGAGAATCCGGTAAACTGTGTGACGGGAATGCAGGGCGTTTGCGCTTAGACGAACTGCCAGCATTTGAAGCTCGGCGCGAACTGGAGGTGGGTTCCGAACCAGCCCTACTCCAGCGAGACTATATGGTATTGAGAACGTCAGACCGAGGAGTTCTTATGGTCAAAAGCCGGAGTCAGGCGAGAAACACACATATTGACGGCTGGTCCCCGCTTGCGCGCCGCCCTCTGGAGGGGGACTGATGAGGGACTTTGCAGCATCCCCGTCGACCGTGTTCTGCGAAGCCTGAGGCGTGAGCAGACCAGTCTGGAACACATCGTCCGATTGTACATGAACGTGATTTAATTGAGGGGTGAGGACACGGGTGGTATCCCGCATGGCCGGGGACGACTTGGGGTGCGGACGGGAGAAAGACGGGCGAGTAGATGGAGGCGGGTTGTTCTCCATAACACGAGTCTGAGTCGCGCGCACAACTGATTGTGGTCAATTACAACCTACACGTGACCATCGATCTAACACGCGACACTACCACTACAACCTACTTCGTTTGCAAATGTTCCAAAGGGAAACACGATCGTCTACGTGCAGTATTTTCTTAAAACGAAAAAGCGAGAGATCTACGATAGCTGCGACAACCGCGGGCGGGATATTCTCATTCTTTGATGCTGACCTGGAACATGGCAGTCAAGTCTTGCGAGGCGTTAAAAGTTGGTACCGCCGGACATGCGCTCGAAGCATAGAAGCTATTCTGTAATGATAGCAGAAGCGTTTGCGCACAGCCGCGGTGGCGTCGGAGAGAGAACCACCGTTGGATCAGTCCACCGCCCAAAGAGTCGTGCATCCGCGTTCAAGGTTAGACTGAGCGCTTCGCGGGCACGAGGTTACAAACTTGTGATGGTGCGGTCGAGCGGGAAGAAGGTACTCATGTCGGAGATTAGTAGTGCGAACCCCTCCGTCTGTAGTAACTTCCATCGGTTGGCACACCACCTTATGTATATCGTTATTAACGCGAGACGCGAAGTGCACGCTTGCTGAAATGGTAGGGAAACGAACTAAGCAAAATACGACGTACACGGAGATGGTGTACAGGTGTCGTATCCGCTAGAGGATCCGAATACGCAAGAATACCTGACATTTCGACGAACCACATGGCCGTCAGCTAAAGTTGCATTGGGTGGGTCCTGGCCACGCGCAACGGACTCCATTGGATTCTGCTCTCCAAAGTCTGTCTTGAGCGCTCAAGCACTGCGAAATCCTCGGAGTTGGATTTAGATATTTTAGACTCACTGTTTGGAGTTAGAGGGCGATCAGCGCATGGCGTCGAGAACAGAGTTACGGGAGTAAGTTGTCAACGTACGGGGAATGTCTTCGTCCGCCTTGCCGTCATCTTCGGCGATTTTCATCACTCGCTTGAAAATACTCAGCTCTTGATTCTCGTCCAATCTAGGGAACCACCCTCCCCTCGACAGCTCCGGAACACGAATCAAGGCAACCATTTTGCAGACGCACAAGACGGAAGGAGACGATGTCAATCAGAAGAGACGCCCCTGCTCGAGATGCAAGAGTAGAGAACAGGTTTGTCATGTTCAAGACAGCCGTCATGCGACTCAGCACCGCGCGTGGACAACCTTCTGTCGCGTGAAGAGTCCGAGGCGAAGGTACTACTGCGGAACTAGCCCCCAGCGAAGGACGTCCGTGCTCGGCTGGCTTTGCCAGCGCGAGTGGGTGCTCAGATGTCCGCGGGAAGGGCTGAGTGACTTAAAACACAGTTCGCTAGATAGCATAGCAGTGTCCGGGTACGACAACGGTGCATCTACGATATTTCCTTTGGTGAATGGGTCGAGCCGTGAGCGGCCGCGGGATTGAAGGGGTGCGGGACGTCGAACGAGTTACACGTAGGCTGGCTTGCGCTGATGCCTAGATTGATCATATGAAACGCCGTCCAGCATCCGAAATCCCCACTGCGGGTCTTGTCGTGGCAGATTGGGTGGCGCACTTCTCTGGCGAGGTGATGACGCGCCTCCAGCGGCGACCTCCTGCCGCACCTGTATCCCCGGAATTCAGGAGATGCTGTGAGGTGGAGGTTCGTTCACGTGCCACTTGGGGGCCGGTGTTTGGGACGCAGCGGGGTCAGTGGTTGGCTGCCTAGAGAAGGAAAAGGCATGCTCAAAACCATCCACACCTCTCCGACATATTCGCTTGGGCTGTTGAGCGACTCGAACTTCTTGAAGGACATATGGTCTCTTGCCTATTTTGGGTGGGCGGATTTCCAATTATGGCGTTGGTATGCGTTTTCATCTCCGGCAACGACATCCTCTCGGGAATAAGCAAGCAAACCCGCGCTCCGTCTCACCACTCTTCTCAGTCTCCGGGGGTTCCATGTCCGCTTCACTTTCGGACCCCGGTTGTCCAGCGCCTCCAAGGCTTCTAGTGCCGTCTGTTCATTCAAGACTCGTGACAAGGCTAGCGTAAGATCCGCATTGTTATTTTCTCTTGACCCCGCTGTCTGAACTCAAGGGTCATCACCAGCCCTGGCGAAGTTAAAAACTGGCAGTTCGGAGACATTGGCACCCTCACTGGCACCAAGAAGAAAATCGAGTGCGTATTAAGTGGTGACATCTGACATCTGTTGGGACTAGGGGTCGTAGGGGTCATCGGTAAGTGATGGAGAGGAAGGCGAGACCAAATCGATATCGGGAGGCTCCATCTTGGGCATGGCTTTTGAGTCTCGCGAGGGGGCGGAAAAGGTGGGGGTTTCGAGAGGATGACGGGACTGCGCTGACTTCGTGGGGGCTGAGAGACTACAGTCGATAACCTGGGGGCGAGTGTCATCAACGGACTCACCTGCATCTGATCCGGCGGAAGCTGGGCGCGTTTGTTTGCGAAATTTCGGGCCGGGGACAGGAACGCTGAGCATTACATTAAGACGAACTGCCAATGTTTGAAGCTTGGGGCGACCTCGCTGTCGGTTCTGGGTAACGAGAGTACGACGTCGAGAAGTCAGACAGAGTCACTCATGTCAAAGACAGACTCCTGTGAAAGGGGGTGAACTAGCCAATTTGAAATATACCAGTAAACCGCTAAAATGAAGCTGGTAACTGGCGGGGGATGACTCGAAGCGGGAGGAAAACGGATGCTTGGGCAAGTGTCTAAGGCCAGGAACCACGATGGCAGACATTTCAAGTTCAAGTTCGCTACCTCCCTAGGGCCGAATGTGTGACCCATTTCTCAATTCATTCACTGAATGAACTTACCTCGGAGGCTATAAGCTCCCCATTTCATCGATCGGATGCTTTTGGTCACCTTTTTTTTTCCGATAAGAAGACACATGAAGACACCCTGAGATGGAACCCGCTAGCTTCTCTCCTGGAATGTTTGCCAAGAGGAAGTCTGTTCCAGATCCCTAAAGAACCGCTCTAACCATAACACATCGTGCATCTGCGGCATTTGGAAAGCAGATCGTCAGCCTACTGGCTCGTGTCAACACGCCACCGATAGTTGCAATTGGTGCCAGGCTTCTTGTTAGGCGACTATTGCCCGTCCTCGTGCGTATAGTTTGGAGTTCTTAAGTGCTTACTATGATTATCGCAATCTCGCCTGCAAGCGCCCAAACTTGAGTCTAACCAACTTTCACAATTGTGTCGCAAGATCGTACAAAGCCCCAGTACCAAATGACACACGACATGATACGCCTGGCGTCTTCACTTCCCACCCCACAGTGCCTCGAGTTCAGACTAGACCTGTTCCTTGATGGTGCAATTTTTCTCAAAAGCGACTTTTCGAATTGGAAGAACCCATGACGCCTCTTCACATCCGTTTCCAAACTTGGCATATCGTTTGTCCCCACCTGCTGTGAGCCAGTCGCGGGTGAAGACGGGCAACACTGGCAATTCAGACAAACAGAACGTGAATCGGCGGTGTATATTAGAGTAAGGGTTCTTTTGGGAGCGCTCGAGTAGTTAAAATATGGGAAGAAGAGAGGAAGAAGGTCTAAGAGAGGTGTGCGACAGGGGAGCGACACCGCGTTACTATATACTGTGTGATCCTATGGATTCCAATGTGAAACGGGATGGCGTGTCCCGAATGGGTAAGTGTATGTACTTACACCTGCATCACATGCCAGCTTGTCAACACCTTTTAACCCTGCGGTACATTTTTGGAAGTTTGCCTTAGATGGTGTACCACGTCCCGTGCCTCGGGAGTAACGAAGCACGAGATAATGGCAACGGAGAAGGACAGAAGGAGCTGTCGGAGTATTGGACCGAACTTTCGCAGCCGTGTCATTAGGTGAATACGTCAGCAATTCCCTGGGGCAACCCAAAATTTCATCCGATCTCATGCGTGTTCAACACGTGTTGGTGTGCCGAACGGTGAGGGATCAACTGAACAAGTGCGATGTGACATGAGGACACCTTCCCCTGCCTGCAGGTGATACAGATCCGATGCCGTGGCATCCCATCAAATTGGCCGGTGCTTTTTCGCCAGCACGAGGTCACCAAGGTTCACAGTCGGTCATCATTATGCTGGCCATAGACGACGCGCAAAACGGAAGTATTAGATTGCAAAACAAAACAGAACAACAGGGATGCGTGTATCCTAAGCAGGACTAGACGAGCGACAACGGCGTAAAATATGCAAATACATGTGAAATCGTATCGTAAAAGGTAGAAAACTGTCGTACTCTCACACTCGACGCAAGTCTTGTTCGTACTTATAACTTCATCAGCGTGACCTCTTGCTCCGAGTCAAGCAGCGCCTGCACCCGATCGTGGCGTGGTGTGAGCATAACACGATAGGGCATGGGCGTACGCCCGGACTTGCCCTCGTATTCCTCTAGGGAAATCGGCTCGTCGGGTAGGGCTCGGACATCAAAAGCCCACAACAAACGTGAGATTGCGAGCCAGAGCTCCCTCTCTGCAACGTGAATACCCGGACAGATGCGACGACTGCGCAGCAGATCCGAGAAAAGAAAAGGTCAACATCGGTGATGCGCGATCAAACCAAGAGTAAAAATACACACCCTGCGCCAAAAGTCCAGTGATCCCGATCCATGGCGTTTGGGAGTTTGCTCGATTCTGCACACGTCAGTGTGTTGCCAAAGTAGCGATCGGGGTTGAACGAAAATCTATGGACGGGAGACGTTAGCTCGAGCGAAATTAAATGGGAAACGGTCCATACGGGTCTGGATACTTTTCTTCGTTGTGGTGAATATTGTAACAGTTGAGAACAACCACTGTGTTCTTTGGAATGTACATCTCATTGTACACAAAGTCCTCGGTAGAATAGTGGGGTGTAGCCATCCAAAACGGTGCGTGCGCGCGCTCCACCTAAGTAAATGTGAGACACAGTAGGCTCATCTATTCGCGTACGCCACGCACTTCTTTGATGATGGCCCGGATATACGGGAGGCGCTGTTCGTCTTCGGCTGATGGCCAGTAGTCCCGGCCGATTACCGTATCGAGTTCTGCGTGCGCCTTGGCCTGGATATCGGGTTGTGAAGAGATGTGAGCGATGAACCACAGAATGACGCCGGCAGTCTAAATGAGGGAATTCTCCGAATTAGTCGGCTTTTAGGAGGATAAGGAAACAGCGGGGCCATACGGAATGAACACCTCCGAGGGTGAATACGGCCGAGAGCATACACAAATCTTCCCAGTCAAGCTTCTCCTGTTCTTGTGTTAATAGCAGCGTCTTGACGAGGCAGTCTGGCACATCCTCTCCGGCGTCCATGCGGGCCTTGACTCGCATCATCATGGCACCATAAACCTCCACGATGCCGTCGTGAAGCCGACGTCCACGTGATCGCGTCGTCGTGGGAATCCACTGAAGGGGCTCGATGAAGTCGACCATGTTCGACCACGGACCTAGAACCGGCCGTGTCAGGGGGACCCTGCGGATAAGATCAATTTGTATCTTTACCAGTTAGCTCCATGAACTCCGTGGCAAGTGCCAGAGCGCGCTCCGTCAATGGGTCTAACGTAGAATCTGTACGTGTCGCGAACGATATCGTCAACATGTTGCTGGCATGTCCGTCAGATTTTCTATCTGCGAAAAAAAAGAAGTTCGCGACCTACTTCAAGGCATAGCGACCGGCGAAATGCGCTGGATTGATCGGTAAAGTGCCCATCTTCGATTCATGATACAAAGACCGAACTAAGATGTGTGCTTCGTAGTCGAGGACAGAAGCATAGCCCTGAATCGCTTTCTGAGTAAGCATCTGCATAGCGATCCTGCGATGCTGTCGCCTGCCGCGAGAACGTCAGCTTCCCGTTACATCGGAGTCGTTGATCATGACTGACCAAGTGTCGCTGTATGGGGTCGCGGTTAAGGCGCGTCCGCGGAGTATCGTTTGGTTCTTCATGAAATATGGCTTGCGACTGGAGAAAATGGCCCCATTGGAAACCAGTAGATCCTTGGCGATACGCGCATCCGAGACGACAACAAACAGTTGATTCCCCATCCAGATAGAGAACAGCGGCCCATAAGTTTTTGCCCACGCTTGTAGCGCCCGCTCAGGATAACGGCGAAGGAAAGCGTAGCGTAGCAGGGGACCGGGGGGGATAGGATGTCCGTCTTTATCGACCAGGCTTCTTCGAAGGAAGAATGGAAGGATGAAAGAAAGTGCTAGAACTACAAAGAGAACGCATTGACTCGAAGCAGACAGCGGAGTAGCCTAAGAAACAGTTGTCAGTGTCGCGAACAGTCGACCAGGAGGGGAGATCGTACGAAGAAGAGGGTAAGAAGGTTAGTGTCGGGGGTGTTATTCGTGACATGAGCCATGACTGGGAACGCTGAAAGGCTAAAGTATACAGAGATTTACAAGCCTTGGGTAGCAGGCAGGGGAAACGAGAGATAACTCTAGATGGCCAGTTCAGCATTTATCATTAGCACACTTTAAATCATTCAGCCCCTTCTGTGGCTTTTTTTCGCGTGAATCTCATCAGATGAGGGTGCCTGAGACGGGAGAATAAATCTTGCTAGCCGATACGATCCACAGGGAAGCCCCGCAAGTTGGGAATAGCGAGTGATCGGACCCGAAAGATGGGCACAGGCATGGTTGCTCAGTCATCGCTTCGAGAAGCCAGTATAAGGGTGTTGAGTAAGGCGCCCAGGAATACGCTTGCTTGTCGACCAGGTGCGCGGCCAGGATGTGCCAAAGTAAATGGTGCAATATGTCCGACTACCAAACATTGCTGAGCTCGGCGCACGAAAGGTGTTGTCCCCTGAAAAATACAGCCTCATAATCAGATCGTGAGCTGGGAGCGCACGATGAGCACCATAACGGAACTTTATTTACCCCTCATGGGAATCTACCATGAAGATTTCTTTGGTCACCCAGGTCCTGGTTGAAGGCACCACTTCGGAGACTTTAACCCGCCGTTTAACGAACACCAAGACGTGAAAGTATTCAACAACCAGGGCAGGGCCAATCTTGGTTAGTTCCCAGACATGAATTCGAATCACGTGTGACGGCCAAGATGAGGTGTCTACACACGCAACAGCGAGTTGAGAAACCAGTGAGAGAAACAACGTCCCCTCGAAATTGCCAACTCTCCAGGTCCCGATTCCGAGGCTTGCCTAGACGAGGGAAATCCGGCCAGTGGTCCGCACAGTAGCACGTGACTTGCGGGCGGGCATCATTGGTACAGCACTCGTGACGGGGAAGATTCATTTTTGAAAACCTCGGAGCAGCGTAATCGCAGTTATGTCAACACTGCTCCATAGACATCGGTTACCGTAGAGGTCAGTAAGGAATTAGCATCTGGATTCCGAGGACCGGCCAAGAGCCAGGGACGTAAATAAAAACAAGATTCACTGGTGGAATCATGGGTGGAACTGCGATGGTACTGGACTGGAACCATCATAATGGCGCAATCTGGGCATCGTGTTTTCTCCACGTGGCAACAACGCACGTGGTTTGAGTTTTAAATTGTTCTCCCCTCTATAAGCCATCTAACAACCGTGGCACAGTACGGAGCGATACTGTCGGTCTTAACGGATAAATACGACCGCCTGCTGCTTCTTCTGTCCCGTTTACATCGGATGACCGGGTGACCCTTCGACTGTGACTTAGCTCTGGAAACACGAACGAGGAGAAGGATGCTCAGCGCTCGTTCCTGTCGTATACCGCCCCTGGTACTGCTTGGCTCAGCCTTTAGGACATGGATCTAACCTTTCTAACACATCCATCACCCCTTCCTCAACCAGCCTTTGAACTTCGCGCGCTGCGGCGTTCCGTCATTCTCCGTGTGAACATGCAGTATACGAATCCTTCATCGATCTTTGCCCCTTCTTTTTTTCCGTTTCAGTTCTCCAACGGGCAATCTACAGATCAACTCTAGACACCAGTTGGACACCTCCCTCTTCCTCTCGAGAGTTTGAACGCCACTCAGGCAGGTGTTCGCCACCGTTCTCTTGACCACTAAGACCGGAATAGCACCGACTTAATCACTGGTCGTGCGCGAAAACATACAAATATCTCGGAAGATAACGGAGAAGTTTCCACGACTGTCCAAGTTGGTCACAGCACAGCATAAGGGCATGCCATATGGCATTGGCCAACAAGCACAGTGTTCAAATCATATCAAACGACATCATCTCTCTTTGCTCCAATGTTCAATCCGTGTTCGGACTCTGGGACGGGCTGTGCCAGTGCCACCAGTATTTTCATCACCTCTCGGTCATTCAACGAAATTATAACTAAATCGCATCATCCTCGGCGGTGGCGTTGTCAACGCAAGCATCACCATCTTCCGTTTCATTCATCGCGTTGGATTATTTGATGCAGTTGTCACTCAGCTATTCACCTGATCCTGGACCGCCACTGTAGGTAGTCCTACTGTAAGAGGCCAAATGACACGACGACTTTTCCGCGGTTACAATATCGGATAAACTGAACCACATGTGGCACTCAATATAGATTCTTCGATTTCCACTTTGTTTTACCATTACTACTTAGGTCTTGTCTGTCATATTACAGTAGACACCTTCCCACTCCCTTCATACTGTATAGGGTGCGACTCTTCTGGCGAGAAAAGTGGCGTGTCATGCGTGCCTTGCCGATAAGAGGGGTGCTCGTGACAACACTGGGGGTACTTGGTTTGTCTCTACTTCTATGTGTTCGGCGATCCCTTGTGTTTGTGCACTGTCGTCAGTTCCTTCCTTCTCGGATCAAATTTTTCTGGTGATGAGGGGTGGGACCCGATGTATAAAATGGGGTTATTCGTGATTACGCTGATATGCTCAAACGAGGCCGCTTGGCACTGCTAAGTCCTCTCAGTTCACGTTCTTTTCAGAAGTCGACAATCTGGATCGTCCAGCCTGCTACCACCGCTTTCTCTCTCGACTTATTTGCCCAGTGACAGCCCGAGAATCATCTGCTATACTGGGCTGTAGGCATCACGATTCTAAATCCGTTTAACAGGAACCGCATCGGGCACGCCCGATTGAATTACAGGGGTTTCACTCGTCCCAGGTTGTCCGTCCGAATGCTTCCGCTGGCAATTCGCATCTGTCATGGGACTTTGGTGGCCTGGTGCCCGGATTTTGCGCGAACGCGGTCTCTGACACTCCCACTTGAGGCGTAACAGAGGCGGCTGTCACCGTGATTGTCCCCGAGTCCCCCGAGGTGTGAAAGGCATGGTGTCCAGATGGTAGGTTGCGGCACTGATGCAGGCTTCTAATCGTCACGTCAAGCTTTCTGGACGGCAGCTCTTCCATCCTTCGAAAACATCTGGGACAGTTCAATCGATGGTTGGAACCGATGGCATTACACGTGACTGTATGGCTCGTTTTTCTTTTGGTGCTATGCAATACGTTTACGCGATCGTGGAGTTGATTCTCTCACGAAATGTGTTGGACCTCTCCCGTGGCCTTGGTCGTATCATAGTTCTTGACTGCGGGCCATTAAATTACTCGAAATCTGTCATTACGAGGGCCGCAGCGAACAAGCGGTGCGAGATCGCGCCCAAATACTCCCATCTCAGTCGTGTACGTGAATCGCAATTGCATCTGGCTCGTCAAACCACTCACCCTTCCGGCCCCAAATGCAATTATGTGTGTCGCCGTTACGCGCCGCAAGTTTGAGTCTGGGGGTATCCACCGGTCTCCAAAAAAAAAAAGCACATCGCAACTGAAAATTTGTTGTCAAGGTCGGAGAGAGCACGCATTATTGCAGCGTTTGACCGGCCATCGGGCTTTCACCGTCATTCGGACAGCGTAGTTTATTTCCTGACCTCCAGGACGACACGGATTAAAGGAGAAAGAGAGAGAAACGGGTGCGAAGGTGACAAGTTGAAAGGTCCGGGGATGGTGTTTGAACCGAACCCGAACCGCCTGGACTGTGGACTCTCTGGTAGGCTCAATCAAGCGAGGGGCCGCAGCCACTTATCCGCCGGCTGTCTCGCCAACGAGGCGGGGAAGCTCGGGCACATCGGACCCAGCAACCGATGGCTATGACCACACGTCGGTCTGGTTTTTTTTTTTTTTCGATTATCATGCATCCTGGTCGCCGGGTAAGGTTTCCCCTCCCCCTCTCGGTCACCAATTAGTTCCGAACCTCCACAACACGTGTAGCTTATTCGTGGGAACGGTGATTTTGAAAATGTGACCCAATCCAATCTTGAAAACAATCTGACCAATCGGGTTGCGTTATCATTGGAGGGGGTGTTCTAGCCATTCATTCCATTATGCCCTCGTGCCTTTCTGAACTTTACCTTAATCGGAAAAGTGGGTGGGTACGTGCTCGTCCGTACCTGTGCGTACTGCGCACGAGCTTGACTGCTTGACATATGCAAATTACTGAGCAATACACGTAGGAATACACAAGGTTGCAAAGCTAACTAGCTAGTAGAATAAACAAAGAACGGGTTGAAATAGTCAAGTTACGAGGTCAGAAATCAAGTCCATCGCAAAATAGGCAACGGAAGACCAAGATAGAGGATGATGTGGTGCTTCCAGGCCCACGGGCAATCACTCCGCTTCAGCCTCATATTCCGACTCGTGCCCAGAGCCCCATGCGGAAATTCGTGTGCGTTGCACCGTTCCGTCGCCATCTTCGTCAATACTAAGTAAGGCCTCGAGCCTGCGCCCGAGCTCACCTCCTCGCCCCCCACACTCGTCACCCGTGGTTGCAAGCAAACGCTCGCGTTCCTTCGCCTCGGCCGTGACACGCGAGACGACTTGACGCTTCCGCCGCACACCGTGTGGCTTAAGGACCTCGTCAACGCTCGGACACGCATCGCCTACGTCTTCTTCGCCCTCGCTACCCGGTCCCGTTGTGAGGGCGACTCTGCGCGCCTCTCCCACCCAGTCCTCGTCTTGGTCTTCTGGTCCGAGTATGCTTTCGACGAGGCCCTCCTCCCATCCATCCCACTCGGCACACCGATGGGCGTGTCGCAAGTGCACGCCGACGGCTTCGTAGTGGAGCCACTCAGCCGCCAGAGTCGAGAGGTCGGTACGTGGTGACCTCACGATATGTTGCAGAACCGGCGAAGAACGGTCTGCGATACGCTTTACTGCATCGCGGAAGTGTCGTGCCAGGAATGGGCTAGACTGAAGGAAGGCCGGAAGATGCGCGCACTGCCAAAGCGGGCGAATGGTGGTCGACTCCCAATCGATAACGCACGTCTGCGAACGTCATTACGCGGATCGCAAGATGGAACGAGAAGAGACTCACAATCTTGGAATGGTCATTGCTATCGACGAAGATGTTCTCCAGGCTTAGGTCGTGTAGATCCAAGCCGAATTGTTCGGGCTTTCCATGGGGACTCTCGACGAGCGTCATCAATCTCTCCATCATGCGCTTCCATCTGTTCATTTCTTCTCGTACACTTTGCTCCCGCTGGTTGATATGAGCGACCAAGAAAGTGCTCCGTTGATGGCGCCGGTAGTCACGATACATCAAATCACCGGGTCCATCCCACTCTTCCTCGCTCTCCTCGATGTCCCATTCGTCGCTATCGTCACTACGGTCGCCAGGAACGGCTTGCAAATGATGATGCCGCGAGGCCTGGATCTCGTCCGGGTCGAGATGCAAACGGTGTGGAGCGGCCCTGCCCTCGCTCTCACGGATGACCCCTTGGATTTCGCGTTCAACGCAGGCCTGAAGGTACCCTTGAGAGCTGGGCCATGGACCAAGGTCTATCTCCGTTGGGTGAGTGAGGTCACCTCGATTCGAACCGAAGAACGGCCAAGAGACAATAGGGCCAACATGAAACTCTCCTGATGACTTGTGCGGGGATGTTATAGTGGTCGGAGTTAGGGAAGACGTGAAACCAAAGGATGCGGAGGCGGGGGTGGGGGTGGCAATTAAGGGAGACCAAGCGGTCGCGGTCCGTGGGACAGAATGTTGAGTGAGCGGAGGGCCACTGTACAAGGAGCCAATGTTTGAAAACCGATGAGCAAGTAGGGGTATAATGATCGAAGCAAGATTATTGAGCAAGGCCATGAGACTCTTATGTGACATGGATTGGTATACGTTGGATAGAGGAATACCCTCAGCCTTTGATCGAGGACGGTTAGATCACACGATAGTAAGGATGAGATGATACGCGTACGAACCTTTGACATAATGATATACTCGCCCCCGAGTCGGTTATATGGGTTAGAGTCGTAGAAATACACAGTCGGGACAGGAATCGAGGTGTACGTGCGGATGTATTCCATCGTCGCAACCTCAGATTCGGTCTTCAGTCGTGGCATGAACCGGCGTGCAACACGCGCTATGACGACACGGCCATCGCCTAATGTGACGGAGTAGGCCTTATGGGAACAATAAGCGCCACAGTTGATGGATAAACGAAACGCGATAATGAACGCACTTTATGAAACGTGCCTATGATATGAAGAACATGCCCTTTGTCATTGGGTAGAGGGAAGAAACGTCAAGGTGACGCACCTGAGTTCAGAAACGTGATTCTGCACACCCGGCACCCCAGCTTTTCCTTGATCACATCTCTCAAGAGGTTACGGTCGACCAGGAATGGTTGGGCCCCATGAACAGCGGAGTCGGCCTTGACCTCACGCTTTCTGTCCGCTTGCTCGAGATCCCAGTCCCACTCGACAAAGGAAGACTTGGGAAAACCAGTTAGGGTCATGTTGGGGGTGGACAAGGAGGACGGTTGAGAGTACGAGGGTCTAGGGGTTTCCAGTGAGAATCCCTCAGAGATGGCAGAGCCGTCATGGGGCATGGCGAATGGGAGGGAGGAGGAAAGTTAGCGCGGGTTGATAAGAGGAGATGCAGTAGAATGAACGAACAAAAGGGGAGGGTTGATAATGGGAGGTGAGGAAGGGCGGTGCGGGGATACTTGCATGGTGATATATAACTTGCCCGCCCGACTTAGTCACGATACCGACGCGAATCACGGCGCTGGGTACACCGGCACACGGCAAATGATTGTAATGTGCAGGTGACTGTGTCAGTGTTCCAGCAAACATGCAAAGTGTCTATATGCGGCTATTCCGCATCGAACGTGCCCCAACAATTACAACTCACCCACGAGATGAGAGCGCACAATTCAGAAGTGTGCTGACATCTCGGGAACCATAGTGCACTAGTGGCAACCCAACGTCAACTTTTATTACTACGTACGTCTTGGCAGGCCTTTTAGCTTTCCGCTCGACCGCTGTGCGGCGATTTCTGCTTCCTCATCAGGTCGGGCGCTTACTCTTATCAGTACTACTCACGGCAACCAAAACCCTTATCAAGACATCACTCCCTCCCCTGACCCGTCGGTCTCTGCTGGTGCTCTGCCTCGTGAGTTGCTACGAGGTGGAAAGCACTTGATTGAATATCGGGAATACCCATAGTACTGGATGTGTGCCGTTATATCATTATAGAGGGCTTGGCTCACGAGACTTGGCAAGCTTGGTATCACTAGAACACGAAAAAGTGCTTCCGTTATGATGGTCCCGCACTGCGCATATACGCCACGAAACACCAAGCATTCAACGGTCTGACAAATACTCCGCTCTAAGTGCTCGGACGAAAATGAGAAGCGTGAATCGCTCAAACGAAACACGCAATGATTATGCATGGAAGCCAAGCTTGGAGCGGCCCTTCCCGCACGGGATGATGGTGCTGCCACCACCGCTGTTATTGGCTCAGCGGAGTCTCACAAGGAAGCTTCTAAGTAGGGCAAACATCCGAGCAAACAGTGTACTAAGAATGATCAAACAAAAAAACAATAATTATAGACTTTAGAAAATACAAGATACGACGAGGGCAGGAGCCCGACTTGGTGAAAGTGCTACAAAGTACCCAACCTACTCAAAAATCAAAGACTGCTATAGTACAAAGGCGCATACCCATCAACACCGCGGATGTCAATCGCTCATAAATAAGCATAAGTAGGACTGTGGGGAGCCCTACATATGAAAAGCAGCCGACAGGACACAGTCAACACCGCGTTCATGGCCAATGACATACAACAGAATATTCGCACCGTTCAAACGGGGGGTCAACACACACAACGTCGTCAATGCGGCTCTTCAGCCATGCCACGACGTCCTGTCCCAACACCGTGCACTCGTACATTTCCAACCGCCGCATTTTCACCGGCGTCGCACTCCCACCAAGTCCGGTTGTCGGAGCTGTTGGTGGTGCGCTCTCGGGGTTACGTGTATCAACCATTTGAACCAGTTTCGTGACTCCATCAGAATGCGCGGGACACCCGCGCAACGCTAGGTGTTCGAGGAATGGACACATGACTCCAAGGACATCCTCTTCCGGCGCTCCGAGCATTGTAAAAAGTGGGTCGAGCGGAGTCCCGCCGACTTGCAGCGTTCGCAGGTGGTTGAGGTCATTCAAAAATCCCCAAGAAGCGATGAGTCCGCCGTAAAATGGTGGCCCGTTCGAACCATATGCAATCGAGAGCGAATGAATCGCCGGATGACTCGATCGCGTGACGAGATTCGATATACTGTCATCGATCGGATCGCGTGCATCGATGTTTAGTGTGAGGCTGCAGAGGCTAGGCGCGACAAGAGAGTCGACGAGAGATGCCATGAGGTAGTGTCCTCCGACGCTGAGCGTCTTCAGTTCGGGGAGTGTGGTTTGTGACAACGGCAAGACGGGATTGAGCACCGTGGTGACATGTAGCGACAAGTCCTCGAGCGTTTTGTTGTTCGAGACAATATGCAGAACACGGTCGATGGGAATGCTCGTGGTGGGTACCGTCCTGAGGTTCAACGTTCGTAAGTTCATCCTCAACATTGGTGACGACCATTTAAACGGTGCATATTGCAGGGTAACTGTCTCGAGTTTTGGGAGAACCACTTCCGTATTTGGGTTGGCACTTGGAAGCCATGGCCATTCGCCGTAATACATCGGTTCTGCGCAAGAAACTTCGAATTCTTTCAATAGTGGGGCGGGTCCTTCGATGCCACGTATTCATCGATATCAATATGACAGGTCAGACCGCCGGGAGAGACGCACCAGAGACTGACTTGAGGGCTTGCCATGAGGGGAACTGTCTGTCGAATCGGAAGACAAATCGTTCCCATCTGTGCATTTGCTCGACTAAATAGAAGATGGCGATGTGGCCCCAATGGGAGCTTGCCCTCGATTGGCTGGTCGTCGTCACGGCCGACGAGAGCGGGGGTGGAGGGGGTGGCGGAGTTAGACTACCAGGCCAATCATAGTGTGGCGGGGAATGAGGAAGAACGATGGGTGGTGTCGATGGAACAATTTGAATGGAAGTGGTGGGTTGTGAGGCTTGAATCTGCACATAATGGGTGGTGGTGGTCGCATTATTCGACAAGAAAGTGGGCCACTGGGGGGATGACCGTGTACGTAACCGCGGGAGCGGGGTGCTCGCCGCAGCATCTGGTACGTGCAAGAAGATCTCAACGTCGAGGGGAATGCGGCTGCCGGAACGTTCCAGCCATAGTCGGATGGTATCCGCAGACACGTTCGGAGTTGTGACGAGACGTATCTATAAGACAGAACAGTTAGCAACGGAGAATCTGCGGGCAGTCGGAGGGAAGCACGCCGAAAACATGAGGTGGAAGTAAGAGATGCAAGTTTCCCCGAAGAGGAACCTGATGCACGGCCAGAAACACGAGACAAACACGCTGTGCGCGTGGTCACGGACGTGCCGTTACTGCATCGGGACAGAAGTTGTGGCGAAAGAGGCAGAACGACTATGTGCAAGGCTATCCAAGACGGAGCCAAGTCACTGTTCTGCTCTCGCAATCGATGGCCTATTCACCAACTTCTGGCAAGTCGGTGCACAAAAAAATGGAGCACTCGACCGCTCGCCTGGCAAATGAATGTTCAACCAAGGGAAGATGATTGTGGGACCTGGGGGGAGCGCTCGGCGGTCCAGGCATGCGATAACGCGAATAGAACGGATAGGCTCAGTAGGGAAACAAGCGGAGATTTCTAGAGATGCCCAAGCTTGGCCTACGAAGCTCCCACGAAGAAAAAGGTACACTGCAAAGGGTAGCACACCTTTGACCATAGCCTCGGCATCGACAAGGCTAGACGCCTCCACTGGGAGCAGACGGATGAGAGGATCCAAGCGCAACAAGGATACTCGTCGAAATTCATGATGAAGATGTGGCGCAGGAGTTCGTTGGGGAGCCTCCGGATGGGTGACATGTAAGCGAGGGCGCGGGCGATTTTGTCTTCTAGCGTTTCACGCTCGCACTGGAGCTGCTTAATGGCACAGCGTGATTCCGCTACGATCTGAGCTAGTTGAGCCTCGGCGGCTTCGATCTTGTTGTCGAGGTCGCCGAGAGAAGCGTTGCTCTCGTCTAGGAGACGACGGGCATCGGCGAGGGAGGCGGCGGTGGGTGGTTCAGACGAAAATGGCTGAAAGGACATGATGGTGGGATGAAAGAAAGTTTGGATGGGCAAGGGGTATCAGGAAAGAAGGTAGGAGAGAGGCCTTGAGGAAGGAGCAGCCCTGAAGTAGTCAGGGGCAGATGACCTTTGTTAAGTTTTCCCGCGGCAGGGGGGGCCTTGTCTCTCTCCACTGAGTCTGTGAACCATCAGGCCCTCGCTTTTTTAAAAAGTATTTCCGATCTCATGCCACAATTGCGGTTAGGCTGTCTGTCTGTCGTCAGGGAACGTGCCACAATTCCCGGTCTCGCCTCGATTATAATTTTTTCTTTTGGATTTTGAGGACACCCGGACCAAGGTAAGCGCCGGTATGACAGCGACAACAAGGTTGCATGGTATGTACATGTACAATGGACAGAGCAGAGCAAGGTGATGGACGGGAAGATTGTTCTCGAATAAATGGAATATAGTGTATTACAGTCTGGCTTTGCAGATTGATAAGACACTGGTTGCCCAGCCACAACCAGTACTGGAGGGTGTATCCGGCGTGCTCCGAGGACGCACCCGAGTTCTATTTCTTTCCAGCCTCAATAACGTCTCCGTTCTTACACGCAATTATTTTAATCTTGGGGGCCGTTATCATTTCGTTTGATTCCATCTTGAAGGAAGCGTCTTTCACAAGGAATGTCCACACGTCGTCGCATAGTCGGTAGGTATGGAGATGACCCTGTCCAATATGAGCACGAGTATAAAGAGAACAATGACGACATGCCTTTAAAGTGGTTTTAGTCTTAACTTGCTTGACCATAGTGTCTGCGAGCGACTTATCAAACTAGAAGGAGATGTTATATTGATGACGTTCAAAGTACAGGTCAGTTGTGAGCACCTGCTGCAAAACTTTCATCGCAAGCTGAGGGGTGATAGCACCACTGGTGATGAGCTCGTCGAGTGAGTCGGTAAGGGCCATCCCGATGCTACAGTTTACAGCATACTTCAACGACATGGGGGGGTTACGAACACGAAAGACATACGAGGAACCCCGATAGAACTCGTAATAAGCAGACGCCATAACTCAAATACGGCTGAAGGGGAGATAAACCAGTGTTCGGACGGTAGTGGTGACGCCTTGGAAGGTCCGGTCACGATAGCCTGCCGTATGCGATGGCAACGGCTGTGCTCGTTGAAGGTTGTGGCGTGGCGTGACAAGTGACTCGACGTGACTCGAATTGGCTGATTAGTCAGCACCATATTAAGATGAGCTTAAGTATGAGATCGTCCTCATCTTGCTTTGGCTACGACTATGTCATCTCCCCCCTCTACTCAACCTTCACATGATGCAGCACCAACCGTGACCCATCTGTCCGAAAGACAAGATTTACCAGAATCTCGACGTAATCACGGCCAGAGGGCTCTCAATCCTGGCCGTGCCAGTGACTCCCCCGGTAGAAATGATACGCGCCGGCAGCGACAGAACACAGGTCAGAGAATCCGGAATAACTCTCAAGGGCCAGGTAGGAACAAGCAATTATTGGCCTTGCCCACCACAGTCAACTCTGAACTAGATACAACATCACTTCATCCTCAATCTGCTCAACTAGAACCTCCACCCGCATCTACGCGCTCTCGACCAAACAATCACCATCGTCGTACTCCTCATACAGCTAGAGACAGGCCTGCGAACTCCCAAGGTCAGGATCATCAAGCGACTGCGAATCCAGGACAGAGGCGGCGAGCGGCCCGATTCAACCCGGCTTTAAGCGAGGAGCCTACTGCGAGCGTCACTAGCAAGCCGGACGCACCTGTGCAATCCACTGGCGGGAACTCTTCACGCAGGCGTACTCGGGCGCCACCAGGAGATGATCTCACCTCCATACTCACATTTGCGCTCTCCAACCCGCCGTTCCCAGAATGCATGATCTGTTTTAACCCCATACTCCCAGGACATCCTTCATGGTCCTGCTCTCCCAAGGAAGAGAAGGACGCGCAGTCATGTTGGAACACTTTCCATATCAAATGTATTAAACCGTGGGCGGAGAAAAGTGTGAAAGATACAGAAGATGCTTGGAGAGCACGTGGAGAGGAAAGAAAAGGTGAATGGAGGTGCCCTGGGTGCCAGTCAAAGCGTGAAATTGTCCCGCGTAAATATTGGTAAGTTGTGGTGATGACAGATAGGTATATGCGCACTTACGAGTTATGTAGGTGCTTTTGTGGTTCAACGCAAGATCCTAAACCCCCGCGATTGGCAACTCCTCACTCTTGTGGAAATTCATGTGCGCGCGCTCGAGCTTGCGGACACCCTTGCCCATTACCTTGCCATCCCGGGCCGTGTCCTCCATGCAAGATCACTATCCAAAATCCTTGTCACTGCGGCAAGGATACTATTGCGCTTGTGTGCTCTCGTGCCAACCCTACGAATGGTGGCAGAGGCGTTCTCCTTGCTAACCGGTCTTGCGGCCATAAGTGCGGGAAAACTCTGTCTTGTCAACATCATGTCTGCCAGGACATTTGCCATGACGGCGAATGCAGCCCGTGCTCCATAACCGATTTGGCTAGGTGCTGGTGTGGTAAAGAAAGAAAGCAACTCGCTTGTGGTGAAGGTGACGATAAGGAATGTAACTTCCTCGGTTTGGATGGTGAGGAGTCGTGGATCGGGAAGTTTGACTGCGGAAATGTGTGCGAGAGGTCTGTCATCTGTTGTAATTCCCATTGTTGTCGCCCCCCTTTAACCTATCACCAGGCCTTTCGACTGTGGTATCCACAAATGCCCTAAGTCGTGCCATTCACCGTCGCTTACGCCCCCCGAGTGCCCTTATTCGCCTCTTAGCGTTACTCGCTGTCCGTGTGGAAAACGATCGCTGACTGACCCAGCCACTCACCATTATTTCCCCGGTAACGCGAAGCTCATCCGCTCGGCCTGTACAGATCCCGTCCCAACATGCACATCACCATGTGGAAAAGAACTCGATGGGTGTACACATTTTTGTAGTGCGACCTGCCATACTGGTCCGTGCCCCCCATGTACCGTCGCCGTTGTGCGACCGTGCCGTTGTGGTTCATCAACGCGCACCCTCACCTGCAGCACAACGCAAGCCGAGACGAACTCAACCACATTTCTGTGCAACAAGCCCTGTGGTTTGCTGCGCGCATGCGGCCATCACACCTGCACCCGTTTGTGCTGCCCGCTTGCGAATCTTGCCAACCCCGTCGGAAAGGGTAAGAAGAAAGCTGCGACTAACAACATTGGTTCGGAGGTCATGGACGTAGATGGTTGGCATCAGTGCGATGTCGTATGCGGACGAATGTTGACTTGCGGGAATCACCATTGCGAGGAGCGTGACCATAGAGGTCCATGTCCGCCATGCTTCCAGAGCTCGTTCGAAGAGGTATGTCTATGGACTCACCTCATGTGTCACACATTGACGTCTTCTACAGCTGATCTGCCGCTGCGGACGGACTATACTGGAGCCTCCAGTTCCTTGCGGGACGCAGATGCAATGTTCTTACCCGTGCGCTCGGCCTGATCCATCATGTGGACACCCAAAGGCTCCCCATCTATGCCACGAAGACCCAACGTCGTGTCCTCCATGCGTCTATCTCACGGAAAAGCTTTGTGCGTGCGGAAAAACGATGGTTGGAAATATCCGGTGTTCATCAGAGAAGGTTTCGTGCGGCAAGCCGTGTGGGCGGCCGCTCGGATGTGGGTTCCATCGATGCGAACAGCTTTGTCACGGTGGCGCGTGCGCACCATGCACGGCAATCTGCGGGAAACCACGCAAGCTTTGGTACGTGTCAGACCCATCACAGTTTAACCCATGGAGTAATTCCGGCGTTACAGTCTTCCGGCCCAGCATCCCTGCACGCAACCTTGTCACGCTCCGTCCATTTGCCCAGAGGTTGAACCATGCACTGCAGCGATTACCGTCAATTGTCCATGTGGACGCATTCAGCAGTCCGTGCTCTGTGGGCGCAGTTCCACGAGCCCAGCCGGACGCGAGGCTGCTCTTGTACCACGGTGCACGAACGAATGCGAGATCGCGAAGCGCAACGCTCGTCTCGCAGAGGCGCTTGGCATCAATCTCGACATGCACAAGGCCAACTCGCGCCAAGTTGTGTACTCGGATGACCTGGTCGCCTTCGCTAAACCCAACGTAAAATTCGTTGAGCTGGTCGAAAAGACCTTTGCTGAGTACGTCTTTCTCCGTCATTATATTTAGGTCGCCTGATGTGGACCCGTCCCGGTGCTGTAGGTTCGTGACGTCCGACAAAAAAGTCCATGTTCTGCCTTCCATGCCCGAGTCTAAACGCAAGTTCGTCCATGATGTGAGTCTCAGCTCGATATTCTCCGCGCGGAAGGCTCTAAAGTTTCCACCTTTTTCGAAGCTTGCCGCCGTTTACCGGATGGACTCGCAGATGGTCGATCGCGAGCCCCATCGCAGCGTGCAGCTGATCCGCCGCATCGACACACGCATCCCCACGAATATCCTCTCACAATCCGTCGCGACGAACAGCACGCTCGGAAAGCTCGCGGATCTGCGAGCGCCGGGGCGGGCTGCTCTTCCTTCCCCAACTCCTGCCGGTTCCGGTTCCGGTTCGTCGAAAGTCGGCAGGGGCTGGAATTCAGTTCTCGCACCGGCGCCCCAGGCCCCAAGTAATCCCCCAGCGTGGACAGGCCCCTAACACACCCCGCTCCACTACTCCCTCTCAACCTGCTAGCGGCGCCTCTTCATGGACCACCCCGGGAGCATCCCGCTCTGCAACGCCGCTTCCGGTGCCACCGCAGCCAGTAGCTGCGGCCGCACCTGCGGCTCCTAGCAGTAGCGAGGCCGTGCCCGATAATTGGGAGGACGATGACGTTTAGAACACGGGGACTGTTACCATTGAGCCAACTAGATTCTACCATTCTGGTGTTCTGTATCTAGTCATTGCCGGGGTTTTTTTTTGTTTGTGATAAGATATCGCAACGGACGCTCCTATCGTAGCGCTTCGATTTCCCTCGTGGAATACGCCGCAAAGTTGTTGAGTCTTGATTGATGCCCGTATGGGACACCCGCCATAGTGGAGGACCCATAGTGGAGGACCGGAATCCCGAACCCCGGTGGTCGGCCGTACTTTCCGTCCGGCCTCGATTGTCCTTGACTCTGCCTAAGCAGCCTTTTTCTTTGCTTACTCCAGCAACAAGTTGAGTGAGTTCTATTGTGACGTGGATATATGTATTCAGCAGGAGGAAAATACGATACAGGAAAGAAGCGTGCTGTAAAAGTGCCATGTAAGAAACGCCTTAGGCGTACTCTAATGGATTAAAAAAAAAAATCAGGTGAGTATCTGGGCTTATTTGGTAGGGCACATTGCTATGCAGGCGGCCGGCCAAAATAAATATTTGGATCGTTGTTTGTCGTATGAAGAATCTTCCAGTGGTTTGGTTTATCACTCAACACAACAAATTTTATTCTAAAAAAATTGGAGCTCGTTAAGAAATGGCATTAGACTGCACATCTAGTTTTGTAGTAATGTAGTAATTGGACAGAGACATAGGTGAGGTGTCCGAACGTAGGGTACTACGCAAATCACACTGTCAGCATCTCGGGCCACGTTCCCGAGCGGTCGACGCTTCTAACACCATGCCAGCGTTGTCAGGAGAGTCCACTACCCTGACTGCGCGAGTTGGTGGCCGGTGAGGACCGATCCGGAGTTTCCGCGTCATCTACAAGAGTATCACTAGCAGCAGAGGGAGGAGGGTCCGTCCTCGTCCTCGCAGCGACGTCACGATTCGGAACGGAAATCAACTGCGACACAGCAGCGCTCCTTGGAGATGTAGTAGAATCCTCGGGCTGGGGTTCGCCCCGTGTTGAAGGTGCGTCGGTAAGAGCGGGGGTTTGATGCGATAAACCGAGTGGAGATACCAAGTTTGGCGGAGCTGAGGTCGGAGAGTGGGCGCCATATTGGGTCGTGGTAGGTGGGCCTGTAGAAGGTAAAGGCGGAATCGCCGTATGACTGGTACGAGTCGTCGTCAGGGAAGCATTTGGTGATAAATGCGGCGAGGCAGCAGCAGGATTGCGGTCATGCCTATGGGTGATGCAGCGAGGATAAGAAGTCACTTCATTGAGAATAACGTTATCATCGGCTTCTATCGAAAGTGGGTCTGTCCTGGGCAAGTTGTGCAATGCAACGTAGATCCCGCGAACTCGTTTGAGGATCCGAATGATGATTGGACTGTGATGATCGTCGTTCATCCGTGCCGCGTCGACGAGTTGGTTCCACAAACCGCAAAACTCGACCCGAACCACCGGCAGGACGTCCTCAATGGCTATATTAGATGCGGCTTGTTTTAGGATGGGTACCGAGATGCTATAAAAGTGCGTGTGATACGTATGTGTGCGATGGAAAAGGAAGACGTGGCGAGTGAGAAAGATAAGGTTGGCAAAAGACAGGCTGTCCCCGTGAGCGAGATATCCTCGAAGGCCGGTTATCGACACGCCTAATTGGCCAGTGGCGAGATCGAACCAGTTTTCGTCGTGGTTTTGCGCGCGAGCTATTACAATGGAGACGGCGCATTTGGCACAGAAGGTCGTCAGCGGGTCATCGCCATTGCTCCACCGTCTCGCGAAAAGCCCGAACTGAACGGAATGAAATAGTTCGCCCCATCCGAAATCGAGCAGAGCGCGGACCAAGATCTGTTTAGACGCAGAGAGCGACGCCGCGTCAATGGCCGTGGTGCAGATGATGATTCGCCGTTGCTTGACAGTGTCCGAGATAAGTTTGGATGACAACGCCCGTTCCATGAATCCCACTAATGCCGCCGACAACCTTTTGTCGTTGGGGCCGATGAAACGCCCTAATGGATTAACGAACGCCGTCGAATTGCAAAAACCCGGGATGGCCGCAAAGAAGCGTTCCAGTTCGTGATCTTCATCCAATGACTCGAATGTCCACAATAACGCACGGCCGTCGATGTCAGATGTCAACACCTGAGCCGTTTCTTCCGCTGCCTTGGTCATTCCCTGTAAAAACCATTGCTGGTACTTGTACTTCAGCTGATCGAAGCGTCTCCACGTGTCGTACTCGTAGAGATGGAAGACAACGAGCCAGGACAGGAACCGAAACACGGTGTATTGAAAGGCGGAAACGAGGAGCCAAACCGAATACGAAAGTGGCGTATAGTATGGGCTATCGTGTCGAAAGATGGGCAGAACGGTGATGCATAGGTACGTGCCGGTGCAGAGCCCGACCCACCAAAGGACAACACCGAAAACGGTGTGATGAATATTGAAGAGGAAGACGACGAGGCCGGCAAAAAATAGGAACAAGGATGTATGCAGCAGCGTGGGCAGGGCTTCGACCGCCCAAGGAAGGTGCAGCTTGTCGATGCCCTCGGAGAAGAACGCCCGAATGCACGACCGCTTGTGGGGACCGTACCTGGGATGAGTGACTCGAAGGAATCGACGTGCCCACTGTTGCAGCAAAGTGGCCAGCAGTGCGCACGTGAGGCTCATGAGTAGGCTCAAAAACCAGAGAGAGTTGACCCAGACGGCCGATATCGACGGAGAGAACTGGGACGGATCAGGCAGTGAGGGAATCACGGAGATAGTGGAACCATTAGCATCGGCGAGAAGCTGGTAGATGTTCGCGAGATAGAATGCCGACGCGTCCTGCGAGTTCGGCCGAAGATCCTGGATGGACACCCCGATAAATGTAGCGACCGCGGCGGAGAACAGACCGGTCTATAGGTGTAGGGTCGAGGTCGGTGTTCTAGAAGGGTAAGTAAGGACAATCACTCACGAAGACAAGGATCCCGTCAGCATCTGCTTTCCAGCGCTCAGTCATTTTCTGATCCTCATCCTCCGTCCTATCGAGATACATGGA